>CM047806.1:125697783-125841469 GCA_026214975.1 Gentiana macrophylla
ATAATATTATTTTACATAATAGATTATCATTGCCCTACATCATAATAACTAGGTCCTATATGTGATGAACTAATGATTAATAGTGTAAAATTACGTTGTATCATTTCGTTTTGGTAGTGGTGCCACCAAATTGAGATCTAGTGGCGCCAAGAGATAGCATATGGGTCAGCTGACTCTATAATATAAAAAAAAATATTATATATATTTTTACACTCTATTTTTTAAAATATTAACCCGGCCTTGACTCATAATCATATTTAGATTTATTCAATTTATCTTATAAATTTATAATCTGATATGTCATTTCTTGCTTTCATGACAGGTGTTCTACAAATTCGAGAGCCACCCTGCAAAGAGAGAGAAAGGCAATTTGCTCTTCAACCTTATACTAAACACCCATCATTCAACGAGCTATTTATCTTTAAGATCTTACCTAAATCTCAATCTAACCCATAGATTTTCCGTCACCACCACCCCCCCCCCAAAAAAAAGACTCTAAAACCCTCAAAACTATAAAATTATGAGTTCATTGCCTTCATAAGGTAAAAAAGAAACTGGGATTTTGTAATTGGGTGACACCCAAAATCCACTTCTTTAAATTTCTCTCCACTTTTTCTTCATCTTTCTTTATCTTCAAAGATTTTGAGTGATTAGATTCATTAAACAAAGATCAAAAATACCCTTTTGAAAACAATTAAAAAAACCCATCATAAAGTTTTCATCTTTTTCTCATTTGCCTTTTTTTCCTCCATCTTTTTGAATCATTACAAACTTTTTTTGAGGAAGAATCATTACAATCTCTACTTGTACTTCCTTTAAGCCCACATTTTGCTTCCTTAATTAGTTTTTTTTAAACAAAAAAATTATGGATCCAACTTCACTTCCACCTCCTTTCAACTCAAGAGATTTCAATCTTCATCATCAACAACACCAATTTCATAATAATTCAGAAGATGAAAATAGTGGAACGAGCGGTATCAAGCGCGATCGTGAAGATACCGACGGAGGTGGAGGAGGATCTGGTGGAGGAGGCGGAGGAGGAGAAGGAGGAGAAAGCGGTCGAAGGGCACGTGGAAGGCCCGCTGGATCTAAGAACAAACCGAAGCCACCGATTATAATAACGCGCGATAGCGCGAATGCGTTACGTACACATGTCATGGAGATAGCGGACGGATGCGACGTTATGGAAAGCGTCACGAGTTTCGCCCGAAGGCGTCAGAGAGGGGTGTGTATCTTAAGTGGTACAGGTAATGTTACTAATGTAACCCTAAGACAACCTTCTTCACCAGCTGGTCAAGTTGTGACATTACATGGTAGGTTTGAGATTTTGTCTTTATCCGGTTCGTTCCTCCCGCCACCTGCCCCGCCAGCCGCGTCGTGTTTGACTATTTATCTTGCTGGCGGTCAGGGACAGGTGGTGGGAGGTGGGGTCGTGGGACCCTTCTACGGCCTCTGGGCGGTTGTTATCATGGCAGCGTCGTTTAGTAACGCTTGCTTACGACGAAGGCTTCCGTTGGATGAGGAGGACAATTCGCAAGGAATGCAAGGGGGCCCACTTGGTTCTCCGGGGGCCATCGGAGGAGGAGGAGGGCAGCCAATGCCGCCACAATTACTCGGAGACGGTGCATTGTTTCATAACATGCCACCGGATTTGTTGAATTCCATTCAAATGCCTAACGAACCATACTGGGCTACAGGCCGACCTCCTTTTTAAGAAAATACCGGTAATAATATCAGCAAACGAGCATTTTCCGGATGGATTCATGATACTTAATTATCCTGATTTAGTTTCTTACTTTTTGCTTGTGATAAAAAAAAATTGTACCCATTTGACTTCTTTGAAATTAAGTAGATGGATTTCTGGTTATTTTGAGTTTTTTAAGCTTTGACATATGTTTGTTTATCATGTTTTATGTCTTTTTTTTTTTTTTTTTTTTGAGTATGATATGTAATGTTGTGCTTGTTGAATTAAATGTCTAAAAAATATTTAAATTGCTGGTTTTGTGAAGAAGTTAAAATGAGTGGGACTAAATGAATAAGAACTAAAATATTTTATATATGCAGTGATTATATAATTAAAGGGATTTCTCATTTCATGTGCATCCATCAGTCTTAGTGAAGAAAAATATCTTATAAAACTGCAATTGATGGTTATTACTATTTTTTTTTGCTATTGTATTTTATATCTGTCTCAAAATACAAGTCTATTAGACGTTTTCACAATTATTAGGAAATAGCAGATAGATGTCATAAATTTTCAACAAAAAGGGGTAAAATAATATTTGATTTTCGTTAATGTCATACTTGTTAATTATTGAAAAATGGTTAGATCAATACTAGTAAATTAAAAGTAAGATTAAGGAAATTGCGATAAATACTTTATGGATATATTCTAAAAAAAATTACATTATGGGATAAAATAAAAGTAAAAAGAAACATATTATAAACAAAAGATAGTTCTACTCAAAAGAAATGGCATAAGTGTATATTAATCACGTCTTCTTTTAAAGAAAATGATTTACTACATTCTGGCATATAATCATAGTATGTATAACTACACATTGTATAACTATAAATGATCGAAGTGCAAGAGTATGATCAAATGATAATAAAAGGGTGCAGTAAATGATGAACGAATATCCGTAATTAATGAATGTATTATCGTTGTTTTTGATTGTTTTTATTTCTGATTATGGAGCCATAGGAGCCTATGAAGTTCTCCTTTGTTCCTAATTAACTGATACAATTTGTTCATTGTTTTTAGGGATTAAGTTCTATGATTATGATGTCATAGGAGTCTATTATGTCTACATCCGCCCCAAAATATAAATCAGATTAATCTTCTTAAATTTGTTTCATAATATAAATCCATCTAAAATACCAATGGAGTATTTATTACTACCTCCGTTCAAATTATTATACGATGATTGCTAAAATTACACATATTAAGAAAAGTGAATTAATGCTTTGACTTTCTGATGAAATGACTTAAAAGTCATGGATATAATTAATGTGGTATTCTTTTTATCTACCCTATTGCAATAAATAAGGGTAAAGCGAGGAAAAATATCATTAAATGTTGCGTTGGAAATGTAAGCGCCGAGAATAATATGGAGCAAATTATTTTGGTATTGCGCCGAGATAAATTGGAGCGGAGGAGTATGTTTTTCTTCTTTATCTCTCATTTATTAAATAATCATGCACTTTTCATTATTTTGCATTAATAACGATCAAATGTTATTTTAGATTTTTTCATTAAAATTAATGACACATAACTCATTTAACTATTTCTTAATCTATGTGAAAAATTAAAGCGAACTACGTTTTGGGACGGATGTAGTACTCTTTGTTCCTTATTAACTGATACAATTTGTGTATTTTATATCTCATGTTGTTTCATTTACAAATTTGTTTATTCCATTTACAAATTAAAGCAAAAACAAATTAAAGCAACATTTATTATTCTTTTTCTCATACTACCCTTATTTATTACTACTAGGTGAGATATTAAGAACAATTTTACATTAATTATATTAAAGGACATTTTATTCACTTCATCGTTAAAGTAAAAACGTTAAATCATCCACTTCCATAATATGTAGTCCCTCCGTTGCTAGATAATTGATTGAGTCGGCAAAAACAAGCAGATTATGCAGGTGAGTTAATACTTTAACTTTAACATCAAAACGACTAGAAAATCCATTGACTATGATTAATGCAACGTTCTTTTTATTCTCTCACTCTCTAATAAACAAGGATAGATGTAGGAAAATATAATAAATAATACTTTGAAAATCGAACTCAATCAAATACTACATCCGCTTAAAATAGCAGACCGATTACCAAAAACACGTTTATTAAGAATGTGATTTAATTCTATGACTTTAAGGATAAAATGACTAAAAATCTCTACATGATATAATTAATGCGATCTTATTTTTAACTTCTTACCTAATCTTTCCCTCCGTCCCATAATATAAGACCTTTTGATTATTTCTCACAGTTTAAGACACTTAATAAATGAGTGATTTTTTAATATTTCAATATAAAATATTGTATTGTATTTCAATATAAAATATTGCATAGTTTAGTGTGAAAGTGAAGACAATGCATTTAATATTGTATTGTAGTGTGAGAATAACTTATATTTTGGTACACCACAAAAAAGTTAAAAAGACTTATATTGCGGGACGGAGAGAGTATTAAATAAAGGTAAAGTATGAAAATTAGCAATAAATATTGTTTTGGAAAATGTTTTGACACAGTTATTTTGAAACAAAACTTTTTGACAATTGTCTCATTTATTTCGAAACGGAGGGAGTAAAATGGAATTTTTTTTTTTTTTTTTTTTTTTTAAACAATAGAGCGAGTATTATTTTGACAACTCTCGATTAAATAAGGAACGGAGGAGGAGGGAGTAGTACCAATAACATGATGATGAAAAAGAATCTTCATTTATGTCATTGAAGGTTTCAAAGGCAGTGTGGAATTAAATTTCCAAGAGCATCACACATTATTTGCAATTTCCAAAAAACAAAAGTTTATTACTACCTCCGTCCCACAAAAAGTGTCCATAACGGAAAAATGAATTGTCCCATAAAAAGTGTCCATTTAAATTTCCAATATATCATTAAATACATTTTTTCCAATCATACCCATATTTTAACATTTAATTTTCCACAATCCTTTCATATTCCAAAACTAGCATTTATGATTAGTTAAGGGTATATTTGTCTATTCATTCTTAAAATACAACACATTAATTATTTTCTTAATCTCCGTATCCAACAAAAAATGGACACTTTTTATGGGACGGAGGTAGTATTATTCTAAAGTTTTTAGGGTTGTCCAATGTAGCACTAGTGGTATGAAATTAAGAGATTTATCTGTCTGTCTTACACGTGCATTGTTTCGTTCGAGGCCATTTTCTAGGAGAAATTTTCATGGAAAATGCTATGTCCACTACACAAAAGTGTAGTGGATGATGTAGTGGATGATCCTGTCCACAGATTGGAGGGAGAAATATTTTTTTTTGTAGGTCCTGACTAAATGTGTGGTGTGGATGATGTTGTGGATGATGTAGTGGAGGTAAATGTAGTGTATGTAGCACTACCGAATTTTCATACATAATTTACGCTGTAAATTAAAACTTAAGTCTTTTACTAGTACTATGTTTCAAAGTGTACGTTTTATACTCTTTTCGTTTCTTATTAATCGATTGAATTATCAAAAAAAAATGTTTTTTTTTTATCATCTGATATGATGTTGTTTCGTTTCCGAAATACTTTATCCTTTTAAAATAATTGTTACAATTCTTTATAAATAAAGGGCGTGAGTTAATGTTTTAATTTAAATGTTATAATGACTAAATAAAACCTTATTCTACGAGGGTAGATGTAAGAAAAAAACACAATAAATGTTTCATTTGAAATGTAACTATTTTAAAACAATTTTTTTTTGACAACTACAACCCCCGTCCCACAAAAAGTGTCCAATTTTTGTTGGACACGAAGATTAAGGAAATAATTAATGTGTTGTATTTTAAAAATGAATAGACAAATATACCCTTAACTAATCATAAATGCTTGTTTTGAAATATGAAAGGATTATGGAAAATTAAATGTTAAAATAGGGTATGATTGGAAAAAATATATTTAATGATGTATTGAAAATTTAAATGATACTTTTATGGACAATTCATTTTTCCGTTATGGACACTTTTTGTGGGACGGATGTAGTATCTCGTTTATTACGGAACGGAGAGAGTAGCATTTATTAATTTATTCTCACTCTATCCTTATATATTACTTCCTCTGTTCCAAATTATTTGAGCCAGTTGTCAAAATCATAAATATTAATAAAATAAGTTAATGCATTGACTTTAAAATGAAATGACTAAAAAGTCATTTGATATATTTAATGTGGCATTTTTTTATCTATCTTATTGCAATAAATAAGGGTAAAGCAAGGAAAAATACCATTAATGTTGCATTGGAAATCTGACCTCGAGATAAAATGGAACAAATTTTTTTGACAACTGCCTCAGATAAATTGGAACGGAGGAAGTACTCTCTATGTTCATAATTATCACAGACAGTTACCAAATAAACGGTTATTAAGAAAGTACTTTAATGGATAAACCCTAAACATAAGGGTTCCTACTCTCATGTCTCATGAGATGAGTGAAGATGTTAATTAAGTAATCTAGTTGTTCAGAGTCATGGACTTGCTATTATACCAAAGAACAGAAAGAAGTCTCCCTTTACGAGGATCAAACCTCAGCACTCCAGCTTACCACTAGGCAATGGCGGACCTACATACAACCAAGTGGGGCAAATGTCCTCATTGATCTGTACTTATGAATCTGATTTACCTCCTTAATTTTTTTATTTGTCTTTAAAAATTTCTTGTCTCTCTCTTACCGAGATCCTGCGTCGCTTTGCCACTAGATCATGTCACGATAACTAAGAAAGTAGTTAAATGTTATGTTTTTAGGTGTTATGTCTACGTATATGAGACAGTTTAGTCTTGTTATGTTTCTCTAATAATCTCTTACATGTGTGTGAGTGCCCCCTCCTATCTCTTTAATAAGACATTGTCTTGGGGACATAACTAATAGAAGATAAAATCAAGATAGATTTGATATTCAAAGAAGAGATAAAGATGCTATGTTAAAGAGATAAATATGATAAATCTAGATATGAATCTTTAAATAAAAGATTATTATTTGTTTTTGAAATTATATTAGGATAAGACTTCTCCTATATAAAGAGAAGTATTGTAAATCATTTATCATTAAATAAAAAAAACATCGGTGTTTCCTTCCGTCTGTGTATTCTGATTTTCTTCAATAACTCGGTGATAATACACGAAGCGTTGTACTGGTAATTTTGTTTTTGAGCTAAGATATGGGGGTTGATTCCGTAAAGGACCGATTATCTTCAATAATAAGAGACATATAAGCGAGGAGTTGATCTTCTCAAGTACTTAAAGGTTAAGTGTATTTGTTTTTACACATTATCATCAAACGACGTAACTTTGAAAAAATAAATTTACAGTTAGATGATTTTCACATCTGGGATATGTGGTAAGATCATTCTACTTGAAAGAATGCTTCCACAAGTTAGTTGAGAGGAGTCTGTTCACGTATAAACAATCTTTTGTTTTCAACAATAAGGATCGATTCCCTGAATTCTACTGCATTATTACTCATAAAAATATTTTTCTTCCCCCCCAACTTGAAGACCACGTACTCTTCAACTATTATAGTCTGTATATCACTCGTAATTGTATGCAGATGAGCAAAAGAGAGTAAGGGTACTTTAAAAAAATACGCCTAAAGGCCTGATTTACTCGGGACGATACTGGACTTATCCAAAAGTCGAAAGATGTAAGTCGGATGTTATTTTTCAATGGTACAGTTTATAAAAGACTGTCTATATACCTCTTATTGCTAAGAAAAAACCGAATTTGTCTTTTTCCCAACCAAAAAAAAATCCATGGAGCAACAATTTCCGGTTGTGAATTGGTTGGCTCATCCTCAACCCCTCACCCCACCCCCACCTCACCCCCTATATATGAGAGAAATTATAGATTCAGGTCGATGTAACACTATTATTTCATTTTAGGTCGTGTCGGACGACATTTTTTTAAGTCCCAGTATAATTGTGTAAAAATAGCCCGTGCAAATTTACACAGGCCCGATGAAAAATTCCACGGTGCCTGTGATATTTTTGAAGCAAAGTAAAAAAATATATATTAGGGAGAGAGATTGCACGGGCGCGTGAGATTTTCCCTTGGACCCGTGTAAATTTGCACGGGCTCTTTTACACAATTATCGAGGAGACTTAAAAAAAAATCGTAAGAATCTGACACGACCTACCTAAAATGAAATAAAGCGTGTCATATGTGGGCATGTTTCCATGTCTATAAAATAGATATTATTTTCTAAACACAAAGATGACCCCGTCATCTTCATGCCATATTGATATACTTTTGGATGAATGTTATCATTGTTTCTTAAAGAAATAAGAATTGATAAGAGCATAAAAGGTTGAGCCAACCCGAATGGTCACTACTGTCCCGTTTCTAAAGTTTTTTTTTGAAAGATATAAATCGAGGGTTATGCTTTTGGTAGATCGTTTTGCAAAGGCTAATATGTCTATATCTTTTAGCTGAGACAAGTTCGTACATAGTATTGAACTTCCACACACCAGATCAGAGACAAAGGTTATCACTACAAGACTCCTACTATGCCCCTGCGACACATATAACGGTATCTTCATAATCACACTATACTTTTACATTTATAACAACATCCTTTTTCTTTTTTTTTTCTAAATGCTACAGCCGAGTTTTGAACTAATTGTATAGCAGTAATACTTCTATCCAGTTGAGCAAAACAAGCAATTACTATAGGGGAAATGACATCTTTAAGCGTATCAACTTTTGGGTTTGCAGCAATGAGCTTTGACCCAACTAAGAAAATGAAAAAAGAGGAAAACCTTATGAAATGTTGCTTTGACAGAAATACCCCTCATCTTATCCTTCATATTTTATCCCAAAATCCCTAAATTTGTTAACACAATTCCCCCAAAATTCTGGGCCCCTTGATTAACTATTTAGTATTTGCGAGAGCTTCCCCAAATTCACCCTCCAATTCTTCCCAAAATCACCGCATGAACACAGGGTCGAACTTGTGATAAACAAATCTCCTCAACATTCTCTATACTCCAACCGGAAGCTGATCAACGAAGAACAGAAACTTGAAGGAGGCGACTGGAACATTCGAGCGAATCTGCAAAAGGTACGATTTTGTTGGTGGGTTATAAATCACGCATATTGGTATGTGCATGTATGATTTGGGATGCGATTAGTTAAATTTTGTGGTGTGCATGTATGATTTTGGGGATGTGATTAGTTAAATTTTTTGGTGTCAAATCATTTGTTAGCTCAAACAATGCCGGTGATGTGTTATTAGTTGTTGGTGTTGAATTGAAATTTCTTATTTGTTTCAACTGTGTATTCACATTCATTTGTTCTTTAATTCGATTGAATTGAAATTTCTTATTTTGTTGGTTATAGATAAGTTGAAAAAATGCCGTTGATTTATGCACTTAGCGAAGAAGAAAGGTCTACAAAATGTGAAGTTGTTTCCCGTTGTTCAATTGGTAAAACAATAGAAGTTTATGAAAAGCTTAATGACACGCACAAAGAAATGTTGGAGCAGTCTTGTTTTGGACACTTAATCCATTTGAAGGATATGCAAGCCAACATGATAATACATCAGTTGTTAATGAGGTTAGCGAGTCCATGGAATGTAGATGCCAAAGTTTTTTGTTTCAAAGTCGGAGGCAAAAAAATACGATTTAGTGTAGAAGAATTTTTATTTGGTTAGTGGTCTCTTGGTTGGCGACGGTAGCAATGTCGATAAAGGGGTAGGAAAAGAGTCTAGATTAGTTAATAAGTATTTTAAAAACTCATCGAAAGTGTATAGGAAGGATGTCTGGGCAAAGTTTAATCGCATTAAGGATGCTAATGACCGTTACAAACTTGGGTTGATCGTTATATTGACGTCACGTTGTGTGGGGATCGGAAGAGAGAGGCGGCGGTGGGTTGGTGGATCTTTAAGTTGGTTGAGGATTTGGATGCTTTCAATAAGTATCCATGGGGAAACGCTTCTTATGAAGCCCTTTGTCTATGTTTGGAGGAGGGACATGAGGATTCTTTTCAAAATCCCCGATCGGATATACTTTATATGGTTTTCCATACGCTTTGAAGGTATGTATAAGCCAAATCCCGTGTTTTAATTCATAATATATATATATATATATATATATATATATATATATATATATATATATACACATACATAACTTGATAAAGTTTTATGATTATGTTCGGTCCATCACTTGAATGTAAATGCATCGTAGGTTTGGGCACTTGAAGCTATTCCTTCTTTAAGGAAGTTTGCGAGATTGTTGATTTAAAATGCTCTCCCAAGGTTGATGAAGTGGGGAGCGGTAAAAGGGTCACTCGTCAGTAATTCAACTTCTTCTTCAATCGAGGAGGTGGTGATGTTTAATTTGTATATTAAGTTTGGTATGTACATGCAACCTCCACATTATTTATGAGTAGTATATAATGCAGTGGAGGCGGTTCGAAAGTTGGTTCCATCCGGTCGAAAAGGAAAAGGCTTATTTTTGATGCCCGGGAAGATGAAGTTGAAGATGATGAAACCGACAATGCACTGAGCAATCAACGGGTAACGTTGATTATGAAAAGTTAAAAAGAATTGGTAAAATTCTTTGTGAGTGAAGAGAACAAAAGAATGTGCGAAGAGTTGGTAAAAGTTCTTTGAAGAGAACAAAAGAATGTGCGCTTTAGTGGATACGCTCCAGTAAAGTTAAATTGATGGAGGTTCGTCTTTGTTGTGCATGTGAAAAATGCAAAAATGATGCTATACATGCAAGTGAAATGGAAGGTAATGAAGAGTTGAATGAAGTGGAAGATGAAAGCGTGGAGGCATCCCGAAGCGGCAAAGGTATGAAGTTAAATTTGTCCTTTATGTTGTTTATAAAGGAGAGAACTAGTTTATAACATTTTATTTATTGAAATTATGATTAGGAAATGCCGTAGTTGAAGAGAAGGAGGTAGGGATGAACCTAATGCCCCGGATGAAGAAACGGCCGTAGTTGAAAGAAGGAGGTAGGGGATGAACCTAATGCCCCGGTTGAGAAGCGGTCGAGAAACCCGAAGCGGTGAAGGTATAATGTGAATCTTGTCCTTTTGATTTGTTCATTATGTATTTTGATGAGAGAATTAGTTCATAACATTTTATTTCTTGAAATTATGATGTAAATGGTGGCATAGAGGAGGAACAAGTCGATATAAGGGAGGAAGGTGAGGGAAACCCAAGCGGAGAAGGTAATTAATATGTCTTTTATGTGTTTTGGTGAGATTGGTGAGAGAATTAGTTTATAATGTTAAATTTGTCCTATATGTGTTTTGGTGAGATTGGTGAGAGAATTATTTTATAACATTTAGTTTCTTGAAATTATGATTAGGAAATCCCGTAGTTGAAGAGATGGAGGAGGAAGTCGAGTGAAATCATAAGCGAGGGTATGGAAGGAGGCATGGAGGAGGAGCAGGTCGAGATAAGAGAGGAAGAAGAACCGGCTATTATAAGCGAGGGGGGGAAAGGTGATGAAGATGTGAACGTCGTGGAGGAACTGTCTAGAAAATCTTGTAAGCGTGTTGAGGAAACCCAAACGGCGAAGGTATAATGGTAAATTTGTCCTATATTTGTTTGTTTTTGTGATAGAACTAATTTATTCATAAAATTTTGTTTTTTGAAATTATGACTAGGTAATGCCTTAGGTAAAAAGAGGCGAGGTGAGTAAAAGGGATGTTTTGGAAATCGAAGACGAAGACGATCGGGATGATTTGGAAGAAGAGGCGGGAAAAAAAGGTGTAAAATGTAGTTTTACAAAAATAATTAATTTGAGTTTATGTCAATAGGCATATATGTGTAACCCAAAGTAATTACGTCATTGAATGTTTTATGAAGTAAATGCGTTTGATCTACACGGCGCTTGAAGAAAAGAAGAGCTTGTGATGACCCTCCTATAAAACTAGCGAAAAAGAGGAAAGTGAAGAAGGTTGATGAGTATGATCCGTTCGAAAAATGGATACCGTCTTTGATGAAGCGTGTTGACAAGTTTTGGCTTCATGTGAAGACAAGTATCAATGTCATACACTTAAAATAAGGCGTTTAAACCCTAATTTGTAAACCCTATTTTGATGATTAATTTGATTTTTCTTCCTTTTGATTTACACGGTGAAGCGTGTAAAGTTGGTTCACGCCGATATCGAAGTGGGGATTTTGAAAGGAATTGCGAACATGGGCGAGAGCTTGCCAAGCAACGTAAGTAGTATATGCTTTAGATTTTACAAAAACACAGCAATTTATATTGAAATGTATGATATTGTTAAGTAGTATCATTTATATTCAGGTGTTGGATAGTTCATTGTGTGAAGTTCGCCGGCGATGCTTAAAGTACCCGAATCTGTTTGACCAAGATGCCCGTGTCCTTGATACTCAATTTGCAACATATGTCAAAAACTTCCACACACTAAACATGAAACGCTCAAGAGAATCAGAATTTAATTCAATATTTAGGCATATTGTGAACGGGATGACTCGGAATGTAGCACACCATGGGAAGGTTGCAAGACATTGTATGTGCCGATGATAGAGAGTGATCATTGGTTTCTTTTGAAAATTGATCTCGAGTGCTAGGATAATTTTTAGTGTGACAAAGATACCGGGGCATATTAGAAAAGTGATTCTTGCAAGGTGTGTCATGCCTATGCAAGTTGTCATACCTCTTTTAATGCGAGAAGCTTGTAAAAGGCTATGAGAAGTATTCTGAGAAAAAGCTAGCGGTGTTGAGAGCGAAGTGTCCTCTCAAGAGAATGGGTATGTTTGATAATTTATATTTATGCAATATATATAGAGATTATTAAGGTTTTCGATTTTGTGACTAACTTATTATCTTGTAATTGTTGTAATTTGGTAGACTGATTGTGGCATGTTCGTTCTTAAATATGTGGAGTTCATGTTGGGAAGAGTGAATATATCATTGATTGGGAAGAAGCATATTCCAGATTGGAGAAAGAAGTTGGTTGGGGAATTGCTTTCATGGGAATTTCAGCCATAGATGTTAACCGTCACCGTCTATGAGGGTTTTGGTTATGAAAACCATAAACTAAGATGTCATTATAAACAATTTAATTCGTTTTTAAGAAGAACGGTTTGAAGGAGAAGTAAAATGTGTAATTGTTCTTTTGAATCAGGGTGTTTGAAAGGAGAACAATGGTGTTTGAAAAATGTGTAATTATTATTATGTATTGTAGTTGTAATTGTAATTCTCTCTTATGATGTGAACTAGGGTTTGTATTGGTAATTTTTATTTTGAAGAAGAATCTTTTGGAGGAGAAATTTGGTTTCATTCTTATTATTATGTATATTGTATTTGTAATTGTTATTTTCTTCCATGTTTGAGAACTAGGGTTTGATTCATTAGTTGGTTAACATTATTTGTTAGAAAATTTGACCCATTGAAATGAAGAAGTTAATTTATTGATTCTTAAAGAATTATACAAATCAACATAGTTAACGTTAATTGTAATTGTAATTGATTAACATTATACAATTCCATAATCCATGCTATGGTTTGATTCATTAAATTGCTTAACATTATAAATGATGATTTGTTATAATATTTGATAATTTGTCATTAAATTGCTTAACATAATGGATTCATTTCTTAATTTTAACTTTACACGCTTCAAGATTGTTTTGACACAAGTTTGATTTAACGTTACACAAGTTCAAGATTGTTTCGGTCAATGAGACATGTTTGAGATTGTTATGGGTAAGAAGCTGGAATTAAACTATTAAAAAATGATAAAATGGACCTATAAATAGTAGTATATCGAAGAGATACGAATGTGAAGGGTCTCCTGGTAGTGTAAATCGAAGAGATACAGTTACTAATGTGAAGGGTCTCATGGTAGTGTAAATCGAAGAGATACATATATCAATCTGAAGGGACTCATACAGATATCAATCTGAAGGGTGTCATGGTAGGGTAAATCGAAGAGACGCCATCACGTTTAAAAAAAGATAAAATGGGCCTATAAATAGTTGTATTACCACAGGTGTACAATTCATATTTATTACAAATAAAAACAGAAAAGCAGAAGAAGAAAATGGATAAGCATACTAAGGAAATCGCAGATTTAAGAAACCAGTTGAAGAATTGGAAAGAAAATTGGGCCGCAAGACATGAATGCCATTATGAAATTGATCAATCGAAAATATGGATGACACAGAGTCGGATTCCATGTATCTTGAAGTGGCGTATATCAATGACAACATCAAAAGCAGTCAAAAGAAAATCAACGATCCGATACGATCGTGCAATGATGCTTACAAAATTGCGGTCGCGATGTGCATCTGCATTCGTGCACTATCGCATGATGCCATGGCGAGGAACAATAATGTTTCTTTGGCCCCAAGTGGAGTTGGGGTTCGACCACAAACTCTCCCAATAAGAGAGCATGTTATAGAGTTCTCGGATCACGGCATGTGATCAAATCCCATCCCCATCAAACCCCACTTTATCTACATATTTGTATTTTCTTTAATAATATTATGTTGTAAAATATTTATGAACTTGAAATTATTTATAATATTATCGATCTGTTTTGATATTATGTAATAACTTTTTCTTATGAAATCATTTAGAATATTATCTTTTTAAGTGTTTTATTATTTGTTTGAATGATATCATGGACGTAGTTTCTTTTGTTTTTTGAAACGTATGGATGTAGTTTCTTATACATCAGTTGTTGCATGCATGCAAATAAATTAGGGTATTAAGGTTTGCAATTAATAAAATAGTGGAATAAGAAGGGAGGGGATTTGGATGAATAAAGAAGAAGAACCTTTATACTCCGTATATGTTTCTTCAATTTATAAAAAGTACAATAAAAGAGGGGGGGGGGGGGGGGGGGTCTGCAAATGAAAAGTACAATTAATAAAATAATATTGATGCACCAATAATGGTACAATGTCACAGACATTGCTTAAAGTAACTCGTAAAATGACCCCAGGAATCTTTTTGGATTTTCTAGGTCATTGCTTTTCGATCATAGCTTAAATTCCATTCGGATAGTGATTTAGGCATGAATTGGTACACATAATTCATCCACACAACACTTTATAACCACACATTTTAACACTTAAAAAGAAAACAAAATAACACAAAAATTCTGGACCACACAATCACTTATTTCGGGGGATAATGACACAGAAATTGTGTGTCAAAATCATTTTCCATTCCTTTTATTTTTCAATCTAAAGAGTGGAGACAAGTCACTTGTAAACCTAACAAAGCAACAATACCAAGCCTCTATTGAAGAGAATGGCGAGAATTTTATGGCACAGGACCAAACTAAACTCAAAATATACATCTACTGGGGGAGGTGGAGTCTTGTTTGATGGTTGAATATGTGCACAGGGCGAAGGACTGCACAATAGCCATTGACTGGAAGGAGATGATTCAGATGTGGAATGTGAGTCTATCATCAGTAGGACCGAAGGATCCCAAGTTGGAATTCCTGGAAGCAATGATTCATAGTAATTTTTCGTGTTTTGAGAACATCCCCTCTCATCACACTGGTATCATTAAGATCATCATTTGGAATTGCAGAGGTGCTGGCTCCAAAGAATTTAGGAGGCACATCAAAGAACTTCTTTTGAAACAGAAACCTGATGTGGCAGTCCTTTTTGAAACCGTCCAGGCGAAAAAAGCCTTTAAAGTCATTGCTAAGATTGGTTTTACAGGTTCCATACATTATCCTCCTCCTATTGGAAGATCTGGAGGTATTTGTATCATTTGGAATTCAGATTTGCTCGATATTAACTGTATTGAAGCCCGCCCAAATAGAATTCATGCTGTCATCTCTGAGAATAATCTTTGTAGGATTGATAACTTCAACTTCAATGTCAGCAATTGTAACTTGATAGATTTGGGCTACTCTGGACCTGCCTTTACTTGGAGCAACCATGCAACTACAGACTGGAGACTCTTGTACCATCAGCATGTGGGGCTCATCTCCCTAAAGTCCATTCTTAGTATTAAAAAAAATCCTGCTTTAAATTTGATTTTAACACATGTATAATGTTGTTATGACTATTGGATGTTCTAATTAATGTATTCTTGTTGTGAAGGAGCCTCATTGGATTGCTTTGGAACCTCCTCTTTGAGAAATTTGGATTAAGGTCAACACTTATGCCGGTGCATGGATATTGATGAGAATGGTAGAGGCATGGTGGCCATTGGTGGGGTCTTCATAGGCGGTAATGGAATATTGTATAGAGGATTCGTAGGATTTATGGGAAGAAACTCCATCCTTCAAGGAGAATTCTGTGGCTATCAAAGAAGCTTTGTGGATTGCTAAGGACTATGGTGTCTCCAGGTTGTTGTGGAATCGACTCTGTCTCTGCTTTGTAATGGCTATTAACGGTGGATCTAGGAATGATGACGGCAGATCGCTTGTTGAAGATATCCTTGCCTTAAAGAATTCTCGGCATAAATGCTAATGTGTGTTATTCAAATAAAAGCGAGGATGATGGAATAATAGCCAAAGGTTAGTATCATCAACATGTACATTTTTAGTTGTGCATGTAATTGTACTTCATTTCTTACTTATGTTCATTTTGGAACCCGATTATCAAGTTTAAACCCTATAATCAAGTTTAAAACAAAACCATATAATTGGACACAAAGTTAAAGTTGGGTAGAAAATTTTATTTTGATAGATATATGAAGATAAATAAAGATTAATCACGATAGAATAAAATTAAACCATACTCCTTAATTAATACTATGGTTTAACATTAAAATACTCACGATATAATAAGGTAGTTGATTGAGTACGTTGTGATATTATTGAAGGATTAATTATTATAGGAAAGGTTCTCAAAATGAATTTGTTTTGGTTTTTTTAAATAAAAGGTGGAATTTGATTTAGAAAATGTGAATACAAGGTTTTGATTCGTTTCAACTACCAAAGTCATGAAGGTTTACGAAGCGTTGGAATTGTTTCAACTACAAAGTCAGTTTTTGAAAAGTGAAACGCCGCATCCATTTAATTGTTTCAACTACAATTAACCTAGGGTTAACCTAGGCTATATATATGCAGGATGATGCTAAGATAAATACCGTATATCTCTAAATCGGGAAGCACATCAAAGAAAAAAATGGCAACGGAAAGAAGCGAATTCATGAAAATCTTTGGAGGAAGAAAGGCAACAAATTCGAATCATATTCAAGCAAGAAGCTGGAGGAAGAGATGAAGCGGTTAAGGAAGGAATTTATGCACCAAGCTGGAGGAGCAAAAGCAAGACATGATGGCACGAGAGATGAGAACTTCTTCATGAAACCGAGAACATCAACGTTAAGGTGGTTGAGGAGGTTGAATCAAGAGGCGTGAGGTGGCAAATTTGAAAGAGACGATCTGGACTACAAGAGGAAGATCAATCAAGTTGTCCAGGTTTGCAATGAGACGACGGGAAAAAAGGATTGCACATCCGCCACATTATCTCGTGATTTCGAAAAACTTTGTTGTTGTTATGTCTGTTTGTTTAATTTTAATTTTACTGTTTGTTTGCAGAAACTTTGGGTTTAATTTTAATTTTTTGTTTGTATAATTTATTTTCATGTCCTGAAACTAATGCTTTTATTTTTATGTTCATGTTTATTGTATAATATATTTATCTGAAATATTTCATTCTTTTGAAATTGCCATGAGTTTGCTTTTGGTTCTAATGTCCTCCTAGTCCAATTTGGTTTGTTTTGCTTTTTCTTTGGGGTTGGTTCGGTATTGTATATGTTACACAAGTTAAAGCATGTATGCACCAACCTGGAGGAGCAAAAGCAAGACATGATGGCATGAGAGATGGGAAAAGGAAGATCAATCAAGTTGTCAGGTTTGCAAGCGAGACGACGGGAAAAGGATTGCACATCCGCTTACATTTTAATTTTAATTTTAATTTTACGGTTTTGTATATGTTACACAAGTTAAAGCTTGTGTAACTTTGAATAAATATGTTGTTATTTTATGAGACTTGGAAATGAGCAGACTTTATAAGAAAATAAAATGATTTGTATTTCTTATGTGAGTTGAATGAAAAAATTAATTAGTATCATTATAAAAGAAAGAAAAAGATTATATTAATTAACGGGAGAAATAATGTAATTATAGGATTTTCATACTTTATAAATTATAATAATAAAGAATATAAGGAAGAAAAAAACAACAAAAGAGGATTGCATTAAAAATAAAACAACTACTCTGCGTGATAAACAAGAAGGAAATAAAAGAGAGAATATACCGTCACATCGCATGCATAGAAAGCGTGAAAAAAGTAGAAAGAGGACAAAACATGGCAGAGAATCGGTGGTGGGGGCCATTGTTGACGGGGACCGTCCATTCCCCCTTCATTTCCATTCATTTCATTTTGTTTTAAGCGAGTAGATAGTAGTACCGTTTTCTGAGACGAGTAATGATAGAGGGACAACCGATGTGTCACGACAATTGCCATAACGGTGATTTTCGGTGATTGATATTTGATCTTTTAGATTTATGACATACAATTAGTCCGTTTAGGGTGTCTTACGTGAGTATGTCACTCAATAAGTCCCCTTTAGGGTGTCTTATGTGAGTATGTCACACCATAAGTAGTCATAATTGAATCAGAAGTCCGGTTATGGTGTCTTACGTGAGTATGTCAAACAATAAGTCCGTTTATGGTGTCTTACGTGTGTATGTCACTCAATATGTCCGTTTAGGGTGTGTTACGTGAGTATGTCACTCAATATGTTCGTTTAGGGTGTGTTACGTGAGTATGTCACTCAATCAGTCCGTTTAGGGTGTCTTACGTGAGTATGTCACATAATAAGTCCGTTTAGGGTGTCTTACGTGAGTATGTCACTCAATAAGTCCGTTTAGGGTGTCTAATGTGAGTATGTCACTCAATAAGTCCGTTTAGGTGTGTTACGTGAGTATGTCACTCAATCGATCCGTTTAGGGTGTCTTACGTGAGTATGTCACTCAATCAGTCCATTTAGGTGTCTAATGTGAGTATGTCACTCAATTAGCCCTAATTGAATCAGAAGTCCGGTTATGGTGTCTTACGTGAGTATGTCACTCAATCAGTCCGTTTAGGGTGTCTTACGTGAGTATGTCACTCAATAAGTCCATTTAGGGTGTCTAATGTGAGTATGTCACTCAATTAGTCCTAATTGAATCAGAAGTCCGGTTATGGTGTCTTACGTGTGTATGTCACTCAATATGTCCGTTTAGGGTGTGTTACGTGTGTATGTCACTCAATATGTCCGTTTAGGGTGTGTTATGTGAGTATGTCACTCAATCAGTCCGTTTAGGGTGTCTTACGTGAGTATGTCACACAATATGTCCGTTTAGGGTGTCTTACGTGAGTATGTCACTCAATCGATCCGTTTATGGTGTCTTACGTGAGTATGTCACTCAATATGTCCGTTTAGGGTGTGTTATGTGAGTATGTCACTCAATCATCCGTTTAGGGTGTCTTACGTGAGTATGTCACTCAATATGTCCGTTTAGGGTGTGTTATGTGAGTATGTCACTCAATCAGTCCGTTTAGGGTGTTTTACGTGAGTATGTCACTCAATCAGTCCGTTTAGGGTGTCTTACGTGAGTATGTCACACAATATGTCCGTTTAGGGTGTCTTACGTGAGTATGTCACTCAATCAGTCCGTTTATGGTGTCTTACGTGAGTATGTCACTCAATATGTCCGTTTAGGGTGTGTTATGTGAGTATGTCACTCAATCGATCCGTTTAGGGTGTCTTACGTGAGTATGTCACTCAATATGTCCGTTTAGGGTGTGTTATGTGAGTATGTCACTCAATCAGTCCGTTTAGGGTGTCTTACGTGAGTATGTCACTCAATCAGTCCGTTTATGGTGTCTTACGTGAGTATGTCACTCAATATGTCCGTTTAGGGTGTGTTATGTGAGTATGTCACTCAATCAGTCCGTTTAGGGTGTCTTACGTGAGTATGTCACTCAATATGTCCGTTTAGGGTGTGTTATGTGAGTATGTCACTCAATCAGTCCGTTTAGGGTGTCTTACGTGAGTATGTCACACAATATGTCCGTTTAGGGTGTCTTACATGAGTATGTCACTCAATATGTCCGTTTAGGGTGTCTTACGTGAGTATGTCACTAAATCAGTGCGTTTACGGTGTCTTACGTGAGTATGTCACTCAATATGTCCGTTTAGGGTGTGTTATGTGAGTATGTCACTCAATCAGTCCGTTTAGGGTGTCTTACGTGAGTATGTCACTCAATATGTCCGTTTAGGGTGTCTTACGTGAGTATGTCACTAAATCAGTCCGTTTATGGTGTCTTACGTGAGTATGTCTCTCAATATGTCCGTTTAGGGTGTGTTATGTGAGTATGTCACTCAATCAGTCCGTTTAGGGTGTCTTACGTGAGTATGTCACACAATAAGTCCGTTTAGGGTGTCTTACATGAGTATATGTCACTCAATAAGTAGTTCTAATGGAATCGGAGTCCGTTTAATTTTGTTTTAATTATTATTATTAATTTTTATTTAGTAGTAAGAAGATGTATGTATTAACTATTTTTTTTAATAATCAAATGATGTAACTAGAATAAATAAATAAATAAATATAATCAATCAAATAATGAAACTAGAATAATTATTTTGATTTTTTTTTTGTTAATTTTGTGATCGAACCCTTCTCTCCCCTCCATCATCATCAATTCCCGCCTTAAGTCGCTCCTCTCAATTGTTGCAACCAAAATTTTTGGGGCCTGCTTTCCGCTTAAGAATCGGTAAAATTTAGAAATTTTCAATCAGTCCCCTATTTGATTTGATTCGAATTCTTCACCCACAACTAACCCCTCTAACCAACCCAAGTACACCCCCACCCCTTTCATTGATGTGTTTCCCTCTTTTGATCTTCCCACCATTCAACCTTCAAAATCTCCATTAAAGAAACCAACTAGAGCTCATTTTGGTGAGTTACTCTGCTCTTTTGTTTTAGCTTTTCTTCTATGGGCTTTGTGAAGTACCTCTTTTGTTTTTCCAGAATGTTGTTACATTTTTTTGATTTTGAACTAATTTCTAACATATTTGTGTGAATTAACAGGGCATCAATGCCTTAACAGAGCTAATTTTGGTGAGTTACTCTGCTCTTTTGTTTTAGCTTTTCTTCTAGGGGCTTTCCGATGTTCCTCTTTAATTTCTAACATATTGGGGTGAATTTACCTAGACATCAATTACTTAACAGAGCTAATTTTGGTGAGTTACTATGCTCTTATGAATTATGTTTTTTTGAAACAAAAAGCGATCAAATTCACTCGTAGATTGCACTCTTGTGAATCGGGAGTACTTGTTAGGGACGTTTAGTTATTTATTTGAGATATAGACAGACCATTTAATACTCAATTATGCACAATTCTTTTCATAGTGCCTGCAATCTCAAAACGAACTCAAGCAAAATATGAAGGGTACTTCTCCGATTTCCAGCTTCTAGCAAGGTAAATGAATCAGGACATTTCATGAGCGTACATTGTTATGAAAATGTGGCGTTCTGCAAAATTGGTGACTTCAGGCAGATGCTAACCCAGTGGAAACTGTTTCTACGGTTGTCCTTATTGGCCGGTATGACTAATTTTTTTGGTTATACTTTCCATTTACTTTCAAGGGATAATGTGTCTCGTATAATAATTGGAATTTCTTATTTTGCAGGATGATGAAGTCAAATGTGACTATTTCATATGGCAGACAAGGTGTTCAGATCTCTTGGGCCATATGGCAAAGTGTCTTCATCTACTGGGCCATATGGCATGGTGTCTTCATCTATTAGGCCACATGAAGATGTTACCTCTGTGAACTTGATGAAGAAAACAGATAAACTTGAATGCACAATCGGTGTCCTTCAAAATGATATTGAAATGATAAAGTGCATGCGAGACAATGATGCAAAAAAAAAAATTAAACAAGTTGAGATCAACGTCACCGAGTTATTGAGAGGTCGCAATTCGATTCCATGGTTCAAATGTTACTCCATGATAGAGAAAGGATTGCTCGCTGGAGACACTACTTGAGAAGACTAGGGTAGGAACAATTCATCTCAAAAGAAACTTGTATTATTGACTATTACTTGTCTAACCTTTTATTTCAGTATGTCATCTTAATAAATAAAAACTTAATTTCTTGGTATTCGTATTTCTTGTATATTTCTGTACATTTCATTTGGTTTTCTTATCTAATGGTTATTTGAATGATTTGAATGGTTATCACATTAAACAAAAAGGAGAACAATCAACATTCGTGAGTGAATGTTTTACAAGCTTAAACCCGTATCCTGGGGCAACACAAGCTTGAACTTGTTTCGGGGCCGACACAAGTTTAAACTGTTTTAGAGTGAATGTTTTACAACACCCTTAATGGACGCTTAAAACACCACATTCGTGACACTCAAACAACGTCCCTTCACATTAAACAAATGAGAACAACCAACACATAAATGTTTTACAAGCTTAAACCCGTTTCATGGGGCTACACAAGCTTGAACTTGTTTCAGGGGCGACACAAGTTTAAACTGTTTTAGAGTGAATGTTTTACAACACCCTTAATGGACGTAAAACACCACATTCGTGACACTCGAACAACTTCCCTTCACATTAAACAAATGAGAACAACCAACACATCAATTTGCCATCATTCAAAATTCAACATCATCTACATCTTCCAGATTTAAACATCAACCAATCAACCAAAGAAGAACAACCAACACATAGAATTTGCCATTATTCAAAATACAATAACTCTTCTAAAAAAAAATAAAAAAATACAATAACAAACAAACACATCAACACATCACTTTCCAAAGAAGAACAACCAACACATAGAATTTGCCATTATTCAAAATACAATAACTCTTCTCAAAAAAAAAAAAAATACAATAACAAACAAACACATCAACACATCACTTTCCATTATTCAAAATACAACACAAGTTACGTCTTCGAATCTTACACATCAACCAATCATCCTCAATGATTAAACATCCACAATATGTAAACATCTCATCCTCTTCATCAACACTAATACTTAAGCATTACAATATGTATCCCATCGCCTTCTCGTAACATTGTCAAAGAAAAAGGTAACAAGCTTAATGCAATGTAACATGATTGAATATAAAAAGAACTCTAAATATTAATCCATACAATACCTTATCATGGCAAAGTAGAGTGTCATTTGGTGAGCATTTCTCCACCAATCAAACTCTTACAAGTGGAAGCGTAATGACCATTGACACCGCATTTTCCACAAACATACTTCGTCTTTTCTGTCCCCGGTGGCGTTTCCTCTTTTTTGATGGCCGTCCACTTTGTCTCTTTGGCACCTTCGTGGCAAAACCACATCGTTAAGCACATCATCGGGATACACACATTCATCTTCATTTTGAAGTGGATACACACATTTGGAATAACCTAGCCTCCAACAATTGACGCTAATAATACCAAGTGCAATACTTGGAGGCTTGCTTCCTCGTATACTTCAACACAAAGAAATGTGATGCTCGCATGGATACATATCCATCTGGAATTTTTACATGTACAAGTCTTCAAATCCAACTCAACGATGTAAGAAATAACATGCATCCTTTTCACGAACATCATACTTATCTCGAGGAAAGTGTATTAAGCGAAAATCGTTTATTGACTCAAGCTTTTGTTCACTTCGATTTCAATTTTGGGAGTAAGAGCATCTTGGCAATTTGTAGATGATTCATTTCTTTTAGCAAACCAATCTGTAACATCTCCCGGATATGTTCAATCAACCCAACAATTGAAAATTCTCGTGCATGCTTTAGCCTAGCATTCACTGACTCGGCATGGTTTGTGGTCATTATGTTGTAACGAAATCCCTCAAATTTAGCTCACAGCCCACATAGGGAATTCTCGCTTCTTTCAAATATTAAATCGACTTTCGGACATTTACTACATAAAGTTTCAAATGCAACTTGAATTCTCGTCAGATAGGCCTCTCAGACTTCTCGAAAGAGCTTTCCCACACCACGCCTGGGATATTTCATCCTCAAATTCTTTTGCATGTGATACATGCAATGCCCATGGTGCGCATTCTTAAACACCGCCTTGAAAGATGTTTTAATACTATCGGCACGATCGAAAGTATCGCAAGATCATTCGTGTCCCCAATGATGGGTTTTAGCTTATCAAAAACCATGTCCAAGACTCTATACTTTCGAAGCAACAACACCCCAAGCAAGTGGAAATATTTGATGATTTGCATCTTGACATGTTGCCACAAGTAAGGTCCCTTTATAACGCGTTTTTAAATGCGTGCCGTCCACGTGAAATGACTTTCCGATCGCCAAATAAAATCCTCAATACTTTGACCAAGTGCCATGAAAAAGTATTTGAAAACATTCCCATCACTTTTTCAATATGATATCTGAAGTGTCGGGTTTCTAGCCTTGACTTATAACAATATTTGGGTAATTCTCCCAACTTTTGTTTGGATTACCCCTTATCAATCCTTCTCGCATAACCCTTAGCCCCGTAAGCCTTGCAATAAGTTACATCATATCCAAATTCTTGCTGGAAATCATGCATCAAGTCCTTTGGTGCGTTAATACGATTGGCATCTTTAAACCTTCTGGCAAAGTATGTGCCAATTAGCTTGTGCGTAGCATGTCTATGGTCTTTTCGAGGAGAAATAGGTGGGCAGCTATGCTTGTTTGCATACGTTACCACTACAAATCGCTCAGATGGTGCTTGAAGTTTGGTGGCTCGCAAACGCCATTTGCATCCGGCGGCTTCACATAAAACTGAATAAACGCTTTTGTTGGAAGTTTGCGTTTTGAATTCAAACTTGTACTTCGTAGCCAACTTCGCAAGTTTGAATACCAAAAAACTTTTGCATTTAAACGGATCATTCACACGAAAGTCTTCATGTTCGGGAATGCACACTAAAGTATCACCTACAGTACGGCTACAACGAAAGTCTTCATGTTCAATTCTTTGCACGTTAACCATAGTTGGGGGTGCATTCAAGGGATCAACAACCTCATTTCTCTCAACAAAGCCATCAAGATTCTCATTTGACAATTCATCAGCCCCGCTCATGCTAATTCTACGATATGATTCTTCTAAATAAACATCTTCACCCAAATTCACCAATAAGGAGTCTTCAAGTTGCTCATTAAAGTCCATATTGTCACCCCCCGTGTTCAAATGAGAATCTTCGACACATGTCTCTATGCTTTCTATTCTTACATCCAACATCTCTTCCATGGCATTCCCAACAACATCCACATCTATCTCTTCATTAATGATCTTTTCAACACATGTCTCTATGCTTTCTATTCTTACATCCAACATCTCTTCAATGGCATTCCCAACAACATCCACATCTATCTCTTCATTAACATTCTTTTCAACACATGTCTCCATGCTTTCACTTCTTACATCCAACATCTCTTTCATCCCATTTGCCAAAACATCAACATCTGTCTCTTCATCCTTTCAACACATGTTTCTTGACTTTCCGACACATTTACTACTTCACATGTTTCTTGACTTTCATAAACCTCGGTACACTTTTCCTTTTCCTTCAAACATATTAATAAAGCATCTTGTTTTAAATTACAAACATATATAAACCGATTCACAAGCTTATCGCAATCAAGCACCATCGGTCTAGCTTTACTAATGGGGACCATATATTTCATCTCAAACTCATACTTAGTTGTATCGATTTCCAACTCATTTTTCACCATGTCATACAATTCTTCAAATGTAATGTTCTTTTTGACACTCGTAATCGTCGAAACTTCTTGATTCACACCTACATACTTCCAAGACCATAGACCATTGACGTCTTTTTCAATCTCCACAGGTAAAATATAAAAATACAAACTTTATCTTCCATCACGCTTCACCGAGATCCTGTTTTATTCAATACAATAATTACAAACCAATATACACATAGACAAAATCCATAATTCCGTTCAAATAGCCATTAACAAGTTTAAACTTGTGTCACACTATAATCAATCCACCTTGAAATGCAGATAGAAGTTCACATAGCCATTAACAAGTTTAAACTTGTGTCACACTATAATCAATATTTTAAGATTAATACGATTACCATTCACCTGGAAATGCAAACTAGATATAACCAAATAGATAGATATATATATATATATATATATATATATATATATATATATATATATATATATATATATAGTAGTCATACCGGGTAATAACTGCACAAATCACCAATTCAACATTTAACCATTTCAATTCAAATCAAATATCCATTTTCAATCAGGGTCGCCCCCATTTTCAATTCAATTCAGAGTTAAACACACGGTTTAAGCTAATCCCGCAGGGTAAGTAAACTAACAAACTCAATTTCCTAAATTCACATACCGGTATGGAAAGCCAAGAAACCCTTTCGATTACCACCCACTTCGGCTAAGACAATGATTGACGGAGAAGAAGAAAAGAAAGGGTTGTTCAAGCGAGGTCAATGACTGGACACCGATGGAGAGACACAGCAGAGTTATTTGTTAAGGGTGATTTTGTACGGTTTGTAACATTATATTTGATAATGATTTCCTCCGTATTTGTATAATTTGCATAGAAAACGAGTGTTTAAATGATTTATTAAGCAAGTGAGTTTTTAATTAGTTTATTCGCAAAATGAGGTTGTGTATGTGTTTTAATTATGGTTTTACGAGTATTTGGATTGTGTTACGTTTTGCGGTGTTTTTGATGTCATGTAGGTACATGTTGGAGGCTAAATTGATGATCAAATGTTGATATAATTCGAGCTAAATCAAGATAAAGATTGAAGAAGGAAGAGATAATGATCGAGAAACCGGAACCAGGCACTTCATGGGGATTTTGTCCACACTTGTAGGCACTTTAAGGGAAAGTTGTCTTGATGAAAGTTGTAGAGGATTGAAATAGCTTTCCAACGCATTTTGAATCACCTCATTCGGAGCCCTAGAAGTGAAGTTATGAGCAAAATACTGGAGCTGAGTAGTGGACGGGCGTCCATAAAAGTGAACGGGCGTCCAGAATCGTATTTTACATTCAGAGAGTTCAGACGCGTTCTGAACGAGCGTTCATTCTCCGTTCATAGAGGCTGGACGAGCGTCCAAGATAGTGGACGGGCGTCCACGGCACCGACTCAATAAACCGACCTAAAATCTATAAATAGGCGCGTTTTACCAAACCCTAAACATACAATTCGAACCCTAAACCCTAGGGAGCAGCTTGGCTGCGTTTTTACTCCTTTATTTTCCAGTTTTTATGCAATAAAACATCTAGATTAGATAGTTAGATTTATGTTCTTTATTCCATCAATTCGAGTTTGCATAAGGATGCTAGGAGGCTAAATCCTCCTTGAACAAGCGTTGTGAAGCCGTCCGTTTCAACAGTTTGATCTCTAGTTCGTGATTATTTTGTGAGTATCTATTAAAGTTGTTACTTTTATCATGTTTTTATATGTTGATTGTATGCTATATCGAAAGATCCGTGTTTTTGTTTATTGTTTGCTTGATGAAAGTCATGTTAACCTTAGAACACCATGATAAAAGTTTAGACCTTTAATCTAATCACAACGAAAGTTATTAGGTTGAATCTCTAGGTTAGAAATTGAAAGATTTCACGCTTAGGTTAGAAAGACGTAATCTTTAACATCGAAAGATAAAAGATTAGAAAACGAACTCGTCTACGAGAGTAGGAGTTTATGCCTTCGATTAGGTGAATCACGACTTGAGTAGAGATCACGAAATAATCCGAATTAGTATCAAACGTTGATAGGATAGGTGGATCAATTGCTTGTTCGTTCGTTATAATTTGATTTAATCCTTAAAACTTGAATTGTTTAGCTTTAGTTTACTTTTCTGCACTTTAGTTTAGTTTATTTATCGCTTTCAATCTTTCCTAGCATTGGATTAATCTCCTCTGTCTAGTTACTTTTTCTGCATATTTGTTTAGGTTAGATCCGTGACATAGTTAGTTTAAAACAAAAGCTAGGATTCACATTCGTCTAGTTCCCCGTAAGATCGACCCGGCATTAGCCTCCATACTACGATCCTTGCACTTGAGGTTAACCGGTTTATTACTTGTTGTTTTGTATTGATAAAATCCGGGACAAGTTTTTGGCGCCGTTGCCGGGGAGCCGGACGGTTGCCTAGTTTTTGTTTTTTTTTTTTTAGTTTAGTTTGTTTTAAATTCTTGTTTTTAGGTTAGATCTTTTCAGTCTCTGTTTGTTGTTAGTAGTTTAGTTGTTTTTGTTCGTTTATCTGTCGTTTTATTTGTATTTCTGTGAGTAGTTAATATAAAATTTTTGCTTCTAGTCTAGACTCTGTTTTTACGTGTTTGTACTGCTTTTCTAATCGTTTACGCCGCTTGACGAAAGCGTCCGTTGTACTAGACGCCCGCCCGATTCTTGCTCTAGTCGGACGAAGCGTTCATACTCGGACGCCCGCCCAAAGGAGTTCAAAAACGGACGATGGCGTTCATATTTTGAACGCCCGTCCATTTCGAATTTAGTCGATTTAACGCCCGATTAATTGGACGCCCGCCTGCATCTGCCTCGCCATCGCTTTTATCTTTATTTCAATTAGGTTTTCTGTTTTTCGTAGGTAAGTGTCGTAGGTAGGTTTCTTAGGTTGAATCATCTGACTCCACACCTTTCACGATCAAATTTTAGGATAAAAGGGTCCGTTTTAGCACTTGATAGTATTTTGGCCATAACTTTCGGCTCGAGTGTCGGATTGGCGCGCGGACCCCAATTCGAAAGCTCGTTCGACGCCGACGACGTGGCTGACCGCCGGAGGCCGTCCGACACCGTTTTCGAGGTCAAAATCCACTGTTTTCCCTTCCATTTTGGGCTCAGAAGATTTCAACACGTTTTTGGTGTTTCCTGTTTTTCTGTTTTTAAATGTTTCGTAGTTAAGTTTCGTAGTTTTTGATTCCTCTAGGTTTAGTTATCCTTTCCCTCTATCTGATCTGTCCTTTCGTCACTTTCTATCCTTTCTTGCTCAACACCTTGAGTTGGTGTTCGGTTTATGCAAACTCGTAGTCATAAGGGACCACTAATCTATTCCCACGACCCGAAGCGGACCATAGTCCGACCAATAAAGCGGAGACTTCGTTTCGACGAAGGAAACGCTCTAGATCAAAGATTTGAGCAATATCTTTCAGGAGAAATCGAAAGAATAGTAATAATGGCAGCGGAAGATAGACGGACGTTGGCCGACTATGCCATGCCCGGTACAGTCACCATCAACCCGGCTATCGTCATGCCTACCATTACTGCTCCAAACTTCGAGCTTAAACCCGGACTTATACAGATGATGCAGCATGCATCAATTTTCCATGGTTTTCAATCTGAAAACCCCCACACTCACTTACACACATTCTTGCAAATATGCGGTACTACCCGTATCCAAGGTGTAAGTGATGATGCCATCAAGCTTAAACTATTTCCATTTTCCTTACGGGGGGAGGCACTCGAGTGGTATCACTCCCTCCCCTCTGAATCCATCACTACGTGAAATTTGAGCTCGAGAGGGAATTTCTAAGTCAATACTTTCCTCCTTCAAAAAAAAGCATTGATGTCTCGAACGAAATCTTCACATTCGTCATTTGGAAAATGAGTCATTCTTTGAGGCGTGGAAAAGGTTTAAGTCTCTCTGCGAAGTGTCCCCATCATGGCTTGCCAAAGCAAAGGCAAGTCCATACTTTCTTGATGGATTGACCGAGCTCACCAAGGGCATGGTCAATAGTTCCTCTGGTGGGGCATTTCTCAAGAAAACACCGATGAGGGTGGGCGCTGCTCGAGGACATTGCCAAGTATAATTATGCCCCTCTTATCAAGCCATTCAAGCACCTCCTCCCCTCCCAAGGTCGAAGAGGTGACTATGCAAAATCTCGTTGCCATGTTGCGAAGCAAATGGCAACCTCTCAAATGACAAATTGCTCAAAGCTTCTCAAATCCGAGTTCTCTCGGCTCCTTCACCTTCACAGAACTCTCAAGTTCATCTTTGTGAAGCTTCTTTGTCGACCGCCATATAGTCGCCAATGTCAATTTTCTTCCCCTCCGCCGGCAAGTCAATGTTGTTCATGACTATGGACAAAGACATAATCCAATCGCATGCCAAGTGTGTGACAAAGACATGGGGCATATCGCCGTCATCCCATGATTGGGCGCGAATGCGGAAGTCAATGCTTTCTCGCCGGACAAATCGGAGATTCAATAACCAATTCTCTGGCGAGCAGTTTCCAAAACCAAGGGTTTAATCAATCGCCGGGATTTAATCTAATTCGAACTTCAATAGAAACCCTGGTTATAATCAACCCAAGTTATAATTCTTCCAATCCACAGCAAAGGTTCAATCGAATTGGCCCGCCAATTTAATTCTCGCATTCCAAAGTCGGCCAAGCCACCATTTCCCAGAACTTTCAAAACTCTCAAGGCACCTCCCACCAGGGCGATATAAAAGCCGAATGGAATTCATTCCGGGAGGAGCAAAGCAGGCGATGGAAAGTCTTGAGAGGCAAATCGGAAATTGGTGAGCGATTAGCCTCTGACCGTCGAGGCGGTTGCCCGACTTCACGGAAAAGAATCCAAGAGGCGGTCAAGTCACTCAAGCCGATTTAAGCAACGACCAATGCACCGACCTCGTGCCAATAATGCAATACGGTAAAGAGGAGGCGGTCGCGATGAACTTAAGGAGTGGTTCTCAAGTTGGTGGTCCCCCGGGCTTCGGAAACCACTAGCCCCTCCCGGCGCGATAAGGCGAGGGGAAATTGAGCACCCATCATCCCTCGGTTGCAAAGGAAAATCGGTGGTGATCCACGATAGAAGAAAGAGTTGAGATTCCTCAAGTGGTTGATCCCTCGAGGAATAAAGAATCAATTGGAGGTCCTCGGTGGCTGATCCCACGAGGAATGATGAGTTAAATGATAGTCGGTGGGTGATCCACGACTAAAAAAAGAATGAAAAGACGGTTCGGTGGAAAGATTTGGAAGACAAGGCCATTAGTTAGCCCTCGAAGAAAGTATTTTCCGAGGAGGATTTGAAAAAGCTTCCGTTTCCACCGAGGAAGAGCAACATTCCATTGGTTGAAGACAAAAAGTACGAGAAGGTGCTAACCCTTCTGAAAAATACTCAGGTAAATCTGCCATTATCCGAGGTCTTGGTCGAGATGCCTAAGTATACAAAGTTCATAAAGGATGTTGTTTCTTCCAAGAAGAAGTTAGCAGGAATGGATCAAGCAATTGGTAAGGAGTGTTCTCTGGTCAATTATCAAGACTTACCAACCAAGAGAAGCGACCCAGGCAAATTTGTGCTCACATTGCAGATGGGAGGTCTAGTCTTCCCGAATTCCTTGTGTGACCTGGGTGCATCCATCGACTTGATGCCATTGTCCGTTTGCAATCGGCTTGGTTTGCGAGAATCTTCTAGAACCCACTACCATGAACTTGCGGTTGATAGATCTTCAAAGAAAGCCTCGGGGATCCTAAAGGGCGTATTGGTTCAAGTGGGTAGGTTTACCTTTCCGTTGGTGGTATGTCTTAGATATGGAGAAAAATGAAAATGTCCTCTCGATTCTTGGAAGACCTTTCCTATCTACTGACTAGAGCCCTCATCGATTGTGATGGTGGGAAAGTAACTATCGAGTTGGTGACCAAGAGGTGAGCTATAGCGTTTTAAATCTATTCAAGTACCTACGGTTCTCCAACCGGCTTTTTCTATTGAGGAGTCATTTAATGACTTCAATGACTGTATGGACGAGCAAGTCAAGGTTGTGGAAGCGGAATATGAGCGATTGATCGATAATCTGAATAGCCATGGTGTGGTCAATCTAGACCCGGTTAGCGGTGATTTTGAGGATGAGCTAAGAGAAGAAGCCTTGGCGATAGGACCACTAAGTAAGCTCAACGATGTTGAGTTGAAGAGTGGCGATCTTAAATCAAGTCTAGAGGATCCCCCGTAGATTTGATGCTGAAGCCGTTACCTAAACATCTTAAGTATGTGTTTTTAAGAGAAGGTGACAAGCTTCCTTTGATCATCTCTCGCCAAGCTATCTCGTATAGAAGAGCTTAAAGCGTTAAACGTCTTGCTTAAAAATGAAAAAGCCTTTGGATGGCGGGTGGGAGATATCCGAGGATATCTCCCGACATCTGTATGCACAAGATCAAGGCGAGGAGGGTGCAAAACGCAGTTAGGCGACCTCGAGAGAAGGCTCAACCCTCACATGCAAGAGGTAGTCAAGAAGGAGATCATTAAACTTCTAGATATGGGTATCATTTACGCCATTGCTGACAGTGAATGGGTATCCCCAACTCAGGTAGTTCCCAAAAAGGTGGAATTACTATTGAGAAGAATGAGAAGGGAGAAGAGATAGCATTGAGGCTCAATTTACAGGCTATAGGTCTGTATTGACTATAGAAAGCTCAATGAGGTCACACTGAAAGATCATTTTCCCCTTCCATTCATTGACCAGATGCTTGAGCGTCTGGCGGGGCACGCATTCTACTGCTTCCTGGATGGATATTCAGGATACTTCCAGATACCCATCGATCCTGTTGACCAAGAGAAGACCACTTTCACCGCCCCCTATGGTACATTCGCCACTGAGCGGATGCCATTTGGTCTCTGTAATGCCCCAGACCACCTTTCAAAGGTGTATGATGGCAATCTTTGACGGGCTAGTTGAAAAGTGCATGGAGATTTTATGGATGACTTCTCGGTCTTTGGTCAATCCTTCGATGATTGCCTCGATAATCTTGATCAGGTGTTGTCTAGGTGTGTGGAAAAGAACTTGGTGCTAAATTGGGAGAAATGCCATTTCATGGTAGATGAAGGTATAGTCCTTGGCCACAAAGTGTCCGCCAAAGGTATAGAAGTAGATAGGGCCAAGGTAGAAGCTATTGAGAAGATGAGTTACCCTAAGAATGTTCGAGAAGTCCGAGGTTTTCTCGGACATGTCGGCTTCTATAGGAGGTTCATCCAGGACTTTTCAAGATCGCCAAGCCCTGTCTACCTTACTAAAGGAAGGCGTTGAATTCGATTTTGATGATAGCGCAAGCAAGCGTTTGAGAGCTCAAGAATCGGTTAATATCCGCTCCAATTCTTATCTCACTGGTTGGAACTTACCTTTGAGCTTATGTGCGATGCATCCAACTATCTTGTTAGTGCGATCTTAGACAACGAATCGAAGGAAAGTTCGACCTATCTATTACGCCGACCACACGTTGAATCCTTCGCAAGTTAACTATCGACTACCGAAAAGGAATTATTGGCCGTAGTGTTTGCTATGGACAAGTTCCGTGAGTTACTTGTTAGGTGCTCAAGTGATCGTGTGGGTGATCACGCCGCTGCTGCGGTATCGATGACTAAAAGGATGCTAAACCGCGCTCTCATGCGTTGGATCTTGACCTACAAGAGTTTGACGTTCAAATCAAAGACAAGAAGGCGGTGAGAATGTAGTAGCGGATCATGTGTCTAGGATGTTAAATGAGGAAAAGAATGAACCGGATGATATAGATCTTTACTTTCCTCTAGAAAACATCATGTTGATCGATGGCGCGTTCTCCCGATGTTCCTTGGTACTCCTCCATTGTGAACTACCTTCATGCCAAATACCTTGATCCTGAAATGTCTTATCAAGAGAAGAAAAGTTCTTCTACGATATGAAATATTTCGTTTGGGATGAACCTTACCTTTTCAAGATTTGCAAAGATGGTTTCTTTGAGGAGGTGTGTTCACGAATCGAGCAACGCGATATAATCGAGCAATGCCATAGTGGACCCACAGGTGGTCACTTTGGTCCTTGGAAAACGAGCGAAGATCTTTCAATCCGGTTTTATTGGCCAACGATCTTTAAAGACACGAAGCTTTACTGTCAAAGCTTGTGATCGTTGTCAAAGAACCGGAGCTTTGACAAGGCGATTTGACATGCCATTGAAACCCATTCTTGAATGCGAAGTCTTTGATGTGTGGGGTATCGATTTTATGGGACCTTTCCCATCATCTTGCGGGAATAAATACATCTTAGTCTGCGTTGACTATGTTTCGAAATGGGTGGAGGCAATAGCCACTCCTCACAATGATCATAAAACGGTCATGAAATTTACGAAGAAGAACATCTTTGTGAGGTTTGGATGTCCACGTGCCTTGATCGGTGATGAAGGACACACTTTTGCAACCGACCTTTGGAAAAAGTCCTCGAGAAGTATGGTGTTCGCCATAAAAGCGGCACACCATATCATCCGATGACTAGTGGTCGAGTTGAGCGAAGCAACGAGTCTTAAGAAAATCTGGAGAAGGCGGTGAATAGTCATAGAAAAGATTGGAGTTCGAAGTTGGACGATGTACTTTGGGCATATAGGATCGCCTATAAGACCCCTATGGGTACATCGCCATATCAAATGGTCTCACGGGAAACCATGTCATCGCTGTCGAGCGAAGCCAGAGGCGTATGCATTGGGCTACGAAGTTTCTTAACTTCGATTCCCAATCTGTGGCAAACACCACCGCGCGAGCGATTGCATGAGTGGATGAATTCGGACTCAAGCTTACTTAAAACGCCGAGATTAGTAAGGAGAAGATGAAAATCCTCCACGATGCCAAGATAAAGAAGAGAGAATTCAAGGTCGGTGAGCAAGTGTTACTCTACAATTCCAGTTGCATTTGTTTCACGGCGGCAAGTTGAGGACACGTTGGTCCGTCCTTTTGAGATTCTCCAAATCATTCTGGAGGTGTTCTAGAACTACGCGGTTATCCGGATCAACCGTTTGAGTTAATGGTCAAAGGTGCAAGCACTATATCGGTGAACCTAAAGAGAAACCTTTGATTGTTAAATTTCTCGATATTCTCGGATGTGGTGTTACTCAGGTCGAAGAATTTGTCGAGTTATCACCCGACTTGTTCTCCGAGGATGACGGTAGTGATCCGTCTGAAGAAGTTCTAGCAGGTAGTCTTTGATATGGAAGAGTTTGAGAGGGGCGACAACTTAAACGTCATCGGTGAGTCGGAGGAGAAAGAACACAACCATGGGAAACTTAAAAGGTATGGAGAGCTTTCAAAGATTTAACCCCATGCGTTAAGTCTTGCTTTCTGCGACCACACTCTCGACCAAAGCTTACGAGGTAGTGGTGGCGAGAAGGTTAAATGGCTTTGATCGGTGAGCTTCAAATGTGTCGAGCTAACGACAATAACCATTAAGCGCTACTAGGAGGCATCCTAGATATCCCTTATTATATTAGTTTCTTTCTTTAGTTATTTTTCCTTGTTCTAGTTGTTTTAATATTATTAGGATTGTGTTGTTTTTGTCGATCACCGCCCTAGGCTTATAAAGGGTCGAAGTGTTGTTTTGCTTACGATTTCCTCTTATCTTTATCTCTATCACTTTTGCGCGATATGGTTTAATCCCTTGTATCCCCGAGGTATTTCTTTGCTTTTCAAGTGTGCGAAGTGGTATTTTCGGTAGCGTTTGTGAGTTTTGAGATGAAGTCGAGTTTTCCGGTGGATGGTCCACGATCTCGATTTCCTCAACATTTTGGACACGGCTCGGACCATTTCGAATTGCCTCTTTCGACATCTGAACAGCTAAGTTTTCTTTTCCTTTTATTTTATGCACAACATGAGGACATGTTGTTATTTAAGTGTGGGGGAGGGGATTAGTCGATATGTATCTACCATTTGCTTATATGATGTTATTTCTATGCTAAAATGAGCTAAATTTTCAAAATTTTTGTTTTGTCTCGAGTAAGCAATGCATGTTTTTGTTCGGTTTGTTATATTCATCGATGCTGTATTCCGTATGTTCCGTAAGTTAGATGTTTCACCCGATATTATTTTCCACGTGCCATAGTGAATGAAGAGCTATTTTTATAAGGTTATACCCGTTTTGGATTAGTAGTTTTGATTTTCTTATAAGTCATGTACTTAGTGCTACGTGCATATCATGAGATTTATGATAGTTTGTATTTAGTTCAAGGCACGATATCTGTGAATATCTAGAAGTTTGAATGTGATAAGTACACGTAACTATTGTCCAATTGAAAAAGTTGAATTAATATGAAATTATTCGTGTGTGTCGAAAGCTAGTCGATGATTTGAGTGAGGTAGGGTATACCACGTATGTCCTATACCACTATGATGACTAAAAGCTCACGACAGTTAGAAAAAGTTGCCTTATGATTGGAGTAAGGTAGGGTATTATCTCGAAATGTCCTATTCCGCTATGAGGGCAATAGCTTCTTCTAATGTGTGTTTAAAGTGAAATAGTTAAATCAACTAAAGAATCGGTACGAAATTGAATATAAGGCTTAGTTTTCGTTAATCTTATCCCAGTATAAAGCGATAGATATGTTGTAGGAGTATCCTCTGAGTATTTTGAAAGGCCCTAGATATATTCGATCATTCTTTTCGGGATATGTCACGTTTGTAGGTGCACCTTATGAGTGTCATTTATTACTATTCTATGAGGGGTATTAACTAGTTTTACTTTGAGTTCCTCAAGTTTGGATTTAGTGGAAGTTCTCTATGGCTATGCACACACACACGACGGTGAACTTCTAATTTATTGACCATGTGGTATATGTGTTGAGATGTCTATATTCCTTCCGAGCCTTTATCTTGTTTTGTTTTGCTCGGGACGAGCAAAGTTTAAGTGTGGGGAGTTGTTAGGGTGATTTTATGCGGTTTGTAACATTATATTTGATAATGATTTCCTCCGTATTTGTATAATTTGCATAGAAAAGCGAGTGTTTAAATGATTTATTAAGCAAGTGAGTTTTTAATTAGTTTATTCGCAAAATGAGGTTGTGTATGTGTTTTAATTATGGTTTTACTGAGTATTTGGATTGTGTTACGTTTTGCGGTGTTTTTGATGTCATGTAGGTACATGTTGGAGGCTAAATTGATGATCAAATGTTGATATAATTCGAGCTAAATCAAGATAAAGATTGAAGAAGGAAGAGATAATGATCGAGAAACCGGAACCAGGCACTTCATGGGGATTTTTCCACACTTGTAGGCACTTTCAGGAAAGTTGTCTTGATGAAAGTTGTAGAGGATTGAAATAGCTTTCCAACGCATTTTGAATCACCTCATTCGAGCCCTAGAAGTGAAGTTATGAGCAAAATACTGGAGCTGAGTAGTGGACGGGCGTCCATAAAAGTGAGCGGGCGTCGTAATCGTATTTTACATTCGAGAGAGTTGAGACGCGTTACGAGCGGCGTTCATTCTCCGTTCATAGAGGCTGGACGGCGTCCAAGATAGTGGATGGGGCGTCCACGGCACCGACTCAATGAAACCGACCTAAAAATCTATAAATAAGCGCGTTTTACCAAACCCTAAACATACAATTCGAACCCTAAACCCTAGGGAGCGGCTTGGCTGCGTTTTACTCCTTTATTTTCCGGTTTTATGCAATAAAACATCTAGATTAGATAGTTAGATTTATGTTCTTTATTCCATCAATTCGAGTTTGCATAAGGATGCTGGGAGGCTAAATCCTCCTTGAACAAGCGTTGTGAAGCCGTCCGTTTCAACAGATTTGATCTCTAGTTCGTGATTATTTTGTGAGTATCTATTAAAGTTGTTACTTTTATCATGTTTTTATATGTTGATTGTATGCTATATCGAAAGATCCGTGTTTTTGTTTATTGTTTGCTTGATGAAAGTCATGTTAACCTTAGAACACCATGATAAAAGTTTAGACCTTTAATCTAATCACAACGAAAGTTATTAGGTTGAATCTACAGGTTAGAAATTGAAAGATTTCACGCTTAGGTTAGAAAGACGTAATCTTTAACATCGAAAGATAAAAGATTAGAAAGCGAACTCGCCTACTAGAGTAGGAGTTTATGCCTTCGATTAGGTGAATCACGACTTGAGTAGAGATCACGAAATAATCCGAATTAGTATCAAACGTTGATAGGATAGGTGGATCAATTGCTTGTTCGATTCGTTATAATTTGATTTAATCCTTAAAACTTGAATTGTTTAGCTTTAGTTTACTTTTACGCACTTTAGTTTAGTTTATTTATCGCTTTCAATCTTTCCTAGCATTGGATTAATCTCTCTGTCTAGTTACTTTTTCTGCATATTTGTTTAGGTTAGATCCGTGACATAGTTAGTTTAAAAAAAAGCTAGGATTCACATTCGTCTAGTTCCCCGTAAGATCGACCCGGCATTAGCCTCCATACTACGATCCTTGCACTTGAGGTTAACCGGTTTATTACTTGTTGTTTTGTATTGATAAAATCCGGGACATTATTCGCTTTGCACAGAGAGGCGAAGCGAGTAATTGGATCTTGATCCGATTTTTAGCGCGTAAATTAGGGTTGGTTAATTTACCGCCCTAATTTAGGGGTCGGATTAAGCAAAGTTTAATGGGATGTTTAATTAAGGGTTAATTACATTTTTAGTGTTAAGTAAATCACCCCAAATCAATAAGGGGGGAGGGCATTAATGGCTTTTCACCTAACTTGGAGAGTCCAAGCTTGTTCATGACATGATTTATGTCATAAGCTTATTGTTGCAACAATTTCGGTTGACAAGCTTAAATAACTAAAGCGCCCATTACTATAAAACAACATCCTTTTGTGTGGTACTAAAACAAACTTATACTTCCTCCGTCCCAATTTGTTTGAGACTTTTTTTTTTTTTTTCATGTAAAAAAATAAGCCTCATAACTCTAAATAGACTTAAAGTTTTTGTTTCAATTGCCTAAATTACCCCAACCCATTAATTGATGTCTTTTAAATATTGTGAAAATAATGTTACATATAAAAAGGTAAATTGATCAAGTTTTAAATGATCAGACAACTCATTAATTGATGTCTCCTTAAATATTGTGAGTTTCAAAATGTTTCAAACAAAATGGGACGGAGGGAGTATACCATTGCGATTAAAGGAATCTACATCATCTTCAGGACCCTACCAGATGCTTCCAAAGATGACCCCTACCATCTAATAGCATGCTCTGATACCACTTATAATGCCTCAGAATATATGTCTGACGACGCTACTTGAATCGTAATTACTATCTTCGTCCCAAAACATAATCTCTAGACAGAAAGGAAAAAAAAAAAAAATTAAATTTGAAGTATCATGCACAATGTCACTTGGATTTCAAGAAGACAAATAACCTTTCATGAATCAATAAACACTCATCATTCATTATGTACATACTTTTATAAGTCATAAAAAGTTTGCTAATCTAGCACACACCATCTACTATTCAAGAAAATTTACATGATAAATACCCTTAAAAAGACCCTCAAATCATCTAGAATCATCCATCCATATATATATATATATATATATATCCGGTTTGATCAATGACTCAATATCATTTGAATCGTCGTCTTTTAACTGAAAAATCTAAACGAGTCTAGCGTTTTCCCATCGAAAGAAGTTACTACAAACTCTAACCTAATCGCGCATACCGGAGTGGTGGCATCGGCATTTTCGAGGTTTTTTTTATCTCAACCCGTAATCGATCCTTAAACGCTTTAACTCAGCTAAGAAGATCGGGCTCGACTTAAGAGTTTTCGATGCAAGGTTTTTGACATCGTCTCTCGAACAGTCTCGAGATATACGAACAAGCTCCCACAGTGCTCCACAACTTATCATCTCTTTAGCATTCATCTCTGGAAAATGGATGAACATAATGTAACGTGTAATAAAGTGAGTTGGATGGTATCATATTCATCTACTTGGTACAGAGATTGATGTAAAATTTCTCGAACAACGAACACGTACCGTGTTGTGCTAAATGGCATAGGGCTAGCTCGACATGACGTCGGATCGGGGAAGCTTCGTGGTTCGAGTTTTGCACAATCCATGGAAGTGCACCATCTTCAATTAATAGAGATTTCTCTGTCTTTGACCCAGCTGTTATATATATGGCACAAGATTAGCAAGGGCACAGAGAACAGTAACATTAATTAAACTGTCTCTACAATATTAACACCTGTAATTGAACCGAGTCGAGTTGTGATGCAGGCTCGGCTCGACTCGACAGATATAATTCAATAAAGATGTTTATGTTGCTTACCTTGACTGAGTGTTCTGGATTCACATTTCGCGAAATTGGCGATTCCGCGAGCAACTTGTGCAAGAACATCGGGATGTCTGCTTCGAACCATACCGAGCAGGGCCTTGATTCCGCCTTCCCCTCGCAGCTTCATACGTAATTTATCTGCAAATATTTATATCCACTTCTTTGTTTGTCAATTAATGTAAATATCTTATGTCATTGACTCGGTGCGGATGGCTGGCCTATGTATGTAAGGTTGCCCGGGTACGGCGACGTGAATCAAACTCACGACCTTGTAAACGAAGTGACTCGTTCAGCATTAAAATAAACGGAATAAGCACGTACATACCGTTGCCACAAAGGTTAGCTAAGGCGCCAGCAACCATACGAAGCGTCTGAGGATCCTGAGCAGTAGCAGCTGTGACTGATAACAAACTTATGCCCCCTTGAGACACTATAAGCTCTTGATTGGTTTCTGATTAAAAGATCACAGAAGGGGCAAAAATTCTTTTCACAAGTCGAATATATTATGGTACTACTCAAACAAGTTGCAGAATTGTTTTTCATATTTACCATTCATTGCAAGATTTGCAATTGCACCAGAGGCGACTCGCTGGATGGTCTCGTCATCAGAGTTACGGAGAAGCATCAACAAAGACGAAAGACCCCCTGCTTCAACGATCTTTTCCTGATTCGATTCTGACAAATAGATCAAATATCTTGATTTCAGAATTGTAAACCCATGTATTTGGAAATAAAATAGTATTTGAATAAATAGTGTAATTTTAATTTAATAACTTTAGCAAGAATATTGCCTTCAGCAGCGAGATTGGCCACGACTTTGACCGCGTGGATTCGTACATCAGCATCCTCTGCTTCAAGTAGTGACAATATCCTTTGCAATCCCACTGTTATCATATTTCAAAATATCAGAGAGGGCCAAGAGATAATTACAAAAAGAATAAAGAATAAAAGACATTTTTGTCCTTTTGTTTCACGATTTTCACGCTTCTATCCCTAATTATTCATCTTGGCACTTTCACCCTCGTTTATGCATTCTTTTACTTTTTCAGTCCATTTTTGCCAAGTAAAGTTTTATTGGTTCAAGTCTATTGTATCTTCAATGCTGGTTGTTGTACACATGGGAATTTGGACTGGGGTAAAAGTGTTTGGATTGATAAAATATAAGAATAAGAAAATGCATAGATGGGGTAAAGGTGTCGAGATGGAACATTGGGGATAGAAGTGCAAAAATCGTGAAACAATAGGGACCAAAAGTGTTAGTATGCTAAATATAAATAATGTCGGGAACACTGAGACATGACCTTGTTCAAAGAGTTTAGCCATTGAAGCCTTCTCTCCATCTCCGAAATCTCTCGATAATTGTTGATTGACTTGAGGGATCAAAGACTCCAGATTTCCGGAAAACTTTTCATCACCGCCTTTATCAAGCTGCCTTCTTGACTGCATAAACCTCGTACATCAAATACTAGGTTGCACAAGTACAGATACACGGGTGCAGGATTTTTTTGAAAAATATAAGATACTGGTACGGAGGGCATATGCGTACAAGGTTCTTCATCTCACAAATCCGAATTATGGATATGCATATATGAATCCAGTATCCCACAGTCGGATACGGGACACGTCACAAGACAGAATTATTCATGCATCATGGATAACATAATCAAAGAACATTCCATTTATAGGTTATATTACGGACCTATAGAGCAAATAACATACCTCGTCAGCCTCGAAGCTTATTTGCAACAACTGACTATGCAATTCCGAAATTTCTTCATCCAGTTTCGCTTTTCTTTGTGACTCGTCCTCAAGCATCTTACGAAGCTTTACAATCTCAGAACTTTTCGTTGCCTGGAAGTCAATATAACAACCACCAAATCAGCATAACTCCTAGAACACGAGTCTTATATGGTCTATGAACGATAAAAATAAATGAGTCAAACCTCCAGCCTTTTCCACTGTGTTAATTGACTTCGTAGACTATTGACTTCATCTTCAGCGGCTTTTCGTTTTTGAATTTCAGTTTCAAGCAATTTTCTTAATTCATTGATTTCTGCTGACAAAGTAGAAAACTGTACCACAGAGTCAATGTGATATACAACACAAGTTACTTTAAAGAAATGGATAGACACTTTTGGTCCCTTTTATTTCCTGAAAAATGGATTTTCATCCTCAATGTTTTGCAATTAGGTCCCTTATCAATGCATTTTTAACATTTTCAGTCCAAAATTCCACTTGTCCGTCAACGAGCATAGAACAAACGACAAGCTCCAACCAATAGAAACTTGAAATGTGGCATGAATGGACCGAAAAGGTAAAAAATTGCATAGATGAGGGGTTAAAGTGCAAATATAGACATTGGGCATCGAATTGCAAAAATCGTGAAACAGAAGGGACCAAAAGTGACATTTAATTGTTAATACAAAAATATAAATACGACAGACCAATTTTCTACAGCATTTTTCTAATTAAAAAACATCAAATTAACTCTCTCTTTTTTTTGGTGAAACCAATGAGCATCAGGACTAACGAGAAACTCTCGTATGTGATACCTTAATATTGCTATCCTCCATCCTCTGAATTTGGCTTTCCCATTTCTAAGAAGTTTTTGTGTCTCAGTATACTCCTTGTGAAGTTTCACTCTCTCCTTCTGTAGAGAAGAATAAAATATCTCAATAATTGAAGAAGCCACCAAAAGCAGACTTAAGGCATGTCAATTTCACGTAGCTAGGTTGCACAGTACAGATACGCAGATATGTGATTTTTGAAAAATTTAGGATACAGGTACCGAGGGCAAGGATCAAATTGCATGATAAAACTACAATGACCAAATAATAAATAGTAAAACGCATAAAATAAAACAATTTTTAGTGTTTCTCTTCATGTTTGGTAGTTTTTCATCAATCTGAACAGCTTTTCATTCATTATCTGGCAGATATTGATCAATTTTCAACATGGTTCTTCATTTCACATATCCGAATTATGGATATGCATGTTTGAAAATTACAAATTCTCCCCCCCAGGTGTGTATCCTAAGTATCCAGTGCGTATCTGTGTCAGATACGTAGATACGCATCAGGATACCAAACAGAAGTATCCGTGCAATAAGCATGCAGCCTCAAGAAATTTATTAATCCAAATATGTCCATGTCTCTTGTACGGAAATATGTTTTCAATAACCTACTCTAACTTAGTCACAAGACATGACGTTGATACCGAAAGACATTGTCAAAGTTAAACATTGCTACATCTACAAAATCATGACACAGAGATTAACTATATACCTCAATTGTATCAGCAGACTTTCTTTCAGCCTCTGCAATACGTTTCTCTGCTTCTAAGGCTAATCTTTCAATCTCGTCCTGGAATGCTTTTTGTTGCCTCTCATTTTCAGCAATTTGTTTGTCTAGTTCGGTATCTAATCTCCTAGACAAACTTTTGTAATCGAACTCTTCTTTAATTTTCAACATATTCTCTACCTTCCTGGCCTGACGTAGGACAAAAGAGTAAATTGTTTGCTGAATCCTCAAGGTAAATAGTTTACGTAAATAAGTAAAAATGTATGTACGATTTAAGAAGGTGGATCCGGCAATGGCCAACAAATTTTTTTTTTCTTTCTGGCTTTGCATGTAAGAAAAAGGCCAAGAATTTTCTGTACCCTTTGTCCAAACATGATGGTAGTCGCTGTCTCTCCTCTGTGCCTCGGAGATGGCCCAATAGTAACAACTAGTGAAGTTCTTGCTGTTCCTGTAGATATTCAAGAATGCATTTAGCAAAGCAAGTCATTAGGGTACGGCTACTGTATTCAAGTAACATTGTAACAAACACAATTCTGAGAGCATTTACACAATAACACAGGACTGTTGTGATCGAAATATATAATTAGGCGCAAAATTAAAAAATTACAACATATCTCATGCCATGATTCCTAAAGTATGCATCAATGAAACGTATACACGCTGTAGAGTATGTACGATGCATCTTCAATATTATTGTTTTGACTTGATCAACGTCACCCTACCATTCGTGAAACCCTGGCCACTGCGATAAACAAAACCGACTATGTATGTATACCACATATTCTGCACAAATTATTTACCTCCAAAGGAATCTCGAAGCAGTCTTGTCAGTTTTGAATCTCGGACTGGAACATGTGTACTGTTCTCGGCTAATGCATTGATACACTTCCCTAGAGCACTCAAAGAGAGGTTGATTGACTTTGCTTCTTCTAAGGTATGACCTTCACTTCCTACAAAAAAAGACGCAAGTATACAGAATTCACCAAGCAGGAAAAAGAAAATGGTTGGTATGATACTATCGAGAGACAACCGACAGTAATAAATGTTTTTACAACCGTAAAGGAAGCTAGTGCAGAAAGAAAAAGACTAAACGGACATGAACAAAATCCCACTTTGCTAGAAGAGTAAAAGTAAAAGTATAAGACACGAACGGATTTCGTCAGAAAACAACAGATACCTGATTTATGAATACGCTCAGAACCAGCAAGATCTACAACAACAAGTTTGCCTTTACGCATACAACAGGTGCCTTCAAAGTTTTAGCCATGACATAAGCGCTACCATTTTCAATTGATAAAGCAGAATCTTTCCCCTTGACACACCTCTTGACGTTCACCTGCAGTAAAAGAAAGAATTTTATGGACATGAAAATTCAGACAAGACTAAGAGCAAAAGCGTCGTAGAAAAAAATAACTACATCAGAAATACAAGGACAAGAAAACATATATCTACCATCAGAATGGCATGACTACGTGAAGATTCTGTGTTCAATTTTGTATTAGCCGCAAAACGATTGGCTTCACCCACTCGTAAAAGCTCTAAAAAACTAAGTTGATCCCTTATCTCAACCAGGGTGGCTCCAGGTACAGATACATCACCGGTCTTGGGATCCTCCATCATTGTCATATTATCGTTAGAAGCATCCAAAAGGTCCTGCAGGGATTCCATATATAGCTGCATTCACAGATGAAAAGATGTGTCACACGCATACGTGTACATAAAACCAAGACAACACCTTGACAATGTAAATAGTAACGTGTACCACAAATGCGTGAAATGATTAATAAAAAACATTTAAAAAATCATGATTTTAACGACCTGCATGTAAGAGACGGAAATAGTATCTGTCTCAGGTGATATCTCCGCCAAAAGATCCTCCATTGCCCGAACCATAATACCACGGTCTGCTGTATCTTCTTCACCAAGTCGTCCAAGCGTATACGTTTTTCCAGTACCAGTTTGGCCATATGCCATGACTGTCCCATTATAGCCATCCAACACACTCTGAAAGAATAGTATTAAACAGTGTCCAATCACATTCGACTTGAAAAACTGGAATATTAATCCACTGAAATTTTCCTTTAAGCACAAGGTAAGTTGATGAAGGACTGATGGGTACTGCAAGAAGCATAAAAATACTACCTCAACTACTGGTCTAGCCACGACTTCATAAACGCGCTTTTGGGAGGCAAATTCTGTCAGCACTTCATCAAACTCGTATGTATCAGAATCCCAATTGTTCTTCCGAAGTTTTAGTCTTTTGAGCTGAAGGTGAACAACAATCAGAAAAAGAAACAAAAGTAGTATTATTGAAGCCTTTTACCTTCAACGAATCCAATTATTTACTATTTTAAATTTTCTAATGTTGATTGAGCCTGCTGCACTATACAACTTCAGCACTCACATATCCGTGTAAGAGAACAGAATTCTACATTGACAATTCAATATCACAACAGTATCCATGCATTATTATATATCACAATAGTATGGTACATGATCTGCCTATGTTGTTGTGTAGCTTCTTGGTTTCATGAGGAATAAGCTCTGTCAGTCCATAATATACATATGTACTCTTCTTAGTTCCTTCTTCGTTTCTTTGGGGGGGCAGATTATGTGCTAACACGTCTCCACCGTGAACTACTGGTGAAATCAAGTACACCGAATGGAAGAAACTTGCATGGTAGATATAAACATCATTGGCAAGTCTCTTCTCGTACATTTAAAGGTGAACTATAAGGTCTCGTAAACATATCAGAAATATGTAGCTTCTGTTTAACAGAAAGCAAAGTTCTTTTTTTCGGTTCTTTTTTTCGGCATAGTATTGTCTCGTCGATATTCAGGCTGACAATCAAAATCTAGCCTACCTCAGGCTGCAACTCCACGCAATCAGGCAAATCAGCATCAGCTACAGCTTCTTCTGCATTTCGTGGGCGCAACCTTACAGCAACACGAACTCTCCCTCGAACTGTAGCAGCATTGCCAAACAATAATTAACATCTCTCCCCAAAAACTCTCAAATTGTATTTTATCATTATACAGTGCCTAAAAGGCACATAAAGTTGAAATATTATGCATACTGAAGTCAAATTAGCTTATCAAATTAAACGTAGTCATGTCACAGAAAAAGAAAAATATACCCGAAATAGGACACCTGAACACCAAAAAGGTCAATTTTACTCAAAATCCTATCCCAGTTTGAAACCAAAACACCATTAATAACACCAAAGTATCTACAAAATTCCATAGACATCTTTGAGTCCATTTTTTTCCAATCCATAAAAGACTCGGTCAGTATAACTATCATTTTAGATATCATTTTGGCAATGAACTACTCCATTATTGATATCTTCCGTACTATGAGTATCCTCATTACAACTGCCAATTCCATTCTTCTATCTGATGAAAAACTTGCAAATTGATTGCAGGGGAAAAACATGCAAATCGATTGCAATTTCGTCATTCCCTCATGAATCATTTCGCAATTGCTCCTATCCATCAATTGTGCAGAATCAAAACTTTAATTCCCTTCACAAGCTACAAATCAACTACTATACCAGAAAAAAAAAAATCAACAATTACAACTAATGTTAATCAGTAGTAATTCAATACATTTACTAATACTATTTCAAAATCTACCAGAACAATGTGATACTAATATTATTTACTACATTTCAAATTAACTATTCAAAACTCAAAATTCAACATAAAGATCACAAATTGAAGCAAACAATTAGCAGTAACAGCAAATGTAAAAAAAAAAAAAAAAAAAAGTCAAAGAAAAGCAACTGACCTCCGGCCTCGTCCTTAGCTGAAGATCCTGAGCTACCAGTCGAACCAGTGCTACTTCTTCGTAGATTCGTCTTCGACTTCACCGACGACTTCGAATTTGAAACAACAGAAGTAAGCTGCTTATCAACTACCTTCGCTGCATTACTGCTACTACCATTACTGCCTCTGAAACTACCTCCACCACCACCGGCTATGCCGTTCCGGTAAGTCCCACTCAACATTTGCTTCGAAATCATTCACATGCGTTTGCTTGATTTTTTTCAAATTTATTTATTTTTTTATGGTTCAGATGATTCAAGTGATTTTTCCAGTTCGAGTAAGGATGAATTTAAGAGTGAGGGGTGCAAAAAGAAGGTGTCAACCCCACTATAAAGTGATGCTTACATTTATGCAACTTTTGGATTTTTTGATAGTTACAGTATTAAAATTTTCAATTTTACACGTTTCAACAATTTTCTTTTATTTTAATTCTAATTTTAATTATAATTCTAAAAACAGTTCTCTTTTATTTTAAAGATTTTTATTTTAGAAACAGTTCTATAATTTTCGTATGGAAATTGTATCAAATGACATTTATTATAGTCATATTTATATATATATATATATTTAATTTCTTTAATGTAATACAAACTTATTGTTTGTGAGAATTGATATATGTCAATATAATGAATGTTATTTGGTACAATATTTATACAACGGTTGTATCGTAAATTTTTCTTCTCGCATTTTATAAAATAACAAAGTATACAGGAAAAACACAACGTGTTAAAATTAAAGATAAAACGCGATGGTGGTATATTGATGTGATTTATATTAATAAATTAGTCATACATTATGTTCAGTTGTGTATAAATGTATCGTAAAAATCGTTGTGGTTAAATCATTTATTTTCAACATACAACATGGTTGACGTCATTTGTATAATGTAACTTATACTAATGAATTAATATTCCAAGAAGAATATGTGTTTTTAATATATCAAAATATATATATATATATATATATATATATATATATATATATATATATATATATCAAGTGGGATTGTTTTGTAATTATAAAAGAAAGTGAGGAGGGAGGGTCAAGGTCGTGGGGGTTGTGGAGGTTGATAGGGGAAATAGAGTGGACTGGTGGGTAAAAAATTCTTTTTGCTTTTGCTTGACTTTATCTATATGCTAGATTTTCAGTGTCGAGTTTACGGAAATGCCCCTGTGGAGATTTAGATTCTGTTAACCACGATTAAAGAGTCGGTTAATCATGCTTAAGCTCCACTAGCTAGTTGGTTAGTACACGACTAACCGTTTTATTATTTAATTAATGTGTTTTTCTATGTAGAATATGAATATCCTACTTAATTCATGCATTGTATGCATGTCAAACATGATTGTATTTGTATGCATAAATTTTGAGCAATGGTGATTTTCCATAATATACGGATACTTCTATTTAGTTAAATGTCACGTATCAAATACGGCATTAGATCGTGTTTGATTAATCAAATAAAAGCTACGTTATTTCATCAAATAGGTATCCAGCACCGATACACATCAGATACTTATAGTATATAAACACACTTAGATTTAAATTGTAGTTTTCAAAACACGGATATGTGGCAACAGGGCATTGGCCCAGTGGTAATTATTGTGGCTCTTAATAAATTCGAATGTTTCGCGTTCGAATTTTAGTGGGGATAAAAAAGTGTGCGGTGTATATTTTGTATCCATAAAAAAAAAACTTGGATATGTGATTCCAGAGGCGGATCCACATTATTAGGGGAGAAGCCAATACCCTCGGTGAGATACGGAAACGTACTTAGATATTTGAATTTACTCTGATGCGCCCATTGGAAAAGATCTCTGGATCAGCTATTGCGCGAAACATATATGCATATATGTGAAATGAAAAACAATGTTAAACTAAGAGTATAAATGTCATCGGATAATGAATGAAAAAACGGTAAAAATTTAATGAAATACCACCCCAAAAATATGAAGTGAACTTCTCCTTATTAAAAATGGGAAATTAGGGATAAGGACACAATCTGGAATATTATTAAGCAACAGGACAACTATATATTTTTTATAGGGAGAAGGGACAATGCGCATAATTTTTATAATGAGAAGACAAACGGTGAATCAGAAAATCGGTGAATCTCCATAGTGAATCCCAAATCGGTGAATTTCGATAGTGAATTTTGACAATGAATCCAGAAAATCGTGAATCCCGACAATGAATTTTGAAAATTAGTGAATTTAATGATGAATTTCGGCGAATAATTTAAATAAATGAATTTTGAACACAAGTGAATTAGATAGTGGATAAATAGTTTTGTCTTTATGCAAAAGTTTCAAAAGATCGCCCTTCTACTCAATTGATGAAATATTTTTGTCATTCTCCTCATTCCTCCTATTAAAAAATACTACCCAAAAAAAATGAAGTGAACTTATCCTTGTACGTATAATATTTGCGCAAATGCCCCGAACCCAATTACTATATATTTTTTTAGAAATGGCACACCCGCAAATGCCTTATCTGTGTTTTGTTATTCACATTTCCATATCCGTCCAATCTAGATGATTATTTTTAAGAAGTGAATAAGGGAGTTTATTAAAAGACCTTGTCGGTTATACATGTTAAAATACCAATCTTTATTAGGGATAAACAAGAAGGTCTTTAAGGCACCACAACATGATTTAAAAATAGGTTAAAGGTTATGAAGAACAGTTTCAATTTAAAGTAATAAAAAAAGACAACATGTAATGAATACACGCAAAACGTGTAGATGCTTGTCATTCTCAACCATTTTTGTATCTTATTTTGTCTTCCGACCCATGGCCCTTTAAAAATAGAAATGTGTTGTGGTGCTCTTAAAAGTCGGGGAAAAATAAAAGGAAACTCTAGCCTTTTCAGGAAAAAAAACTATGTAAGTCGGTATTATCTACAAAAAAGAACTTCGCTCGTATAGGACTAAAACGACGTTCTAGAAAAATGCGTGTGTATACATATGTGTGTCTTTATGTGTGAGAAATCGGTTTGAAAATAAAATACTTTAAAAGATTGTTCTCTTTTATTGATGAAATATGTCGTCTTTTAAGATTGAAAAAGAAAAAAATTATATATCCATTACACTTTCATTATGTGCCGTAAACTTGATTGTAATTTTTTGGTGGTACTGGACCAAATTTTTGAGCCATTATGTCATCAGTTTGAAAACATATGGGGGTCCACCAGAAATCTGTTATTTCCTACTCCATCCGTTCTGAAATAACTGGAGAGGTTGCTAAAAATATTTGTTACAAAATAATTGAGGCAATTACATTTGCAATGCATCATTTATTGTGTTATTCCTACATCTACCCTTAAATTAAAGTATTAACTTAGATTCTTAATATACGTGTTTTTTTTATTTGCATCGATTATTTTAGAACGAAAAGACTATTTGTTTGTCACACAAAGTAGGATTTAATGTTGAATCATAGTAAAATTCGTGTAAACTTGAAATTGTTGAAAATTAAAAAAGCACATAAGTTGTATGGAAGATTAAATGCCGCTTCTCTCTCTAATCCCATTCTCTCTCTCAAAGCCTTTTATCAAAGCTCCATTCAGGCCCTTATGCTTCGACGCCGGCGACGACGTTTGCTGCCGGCGTCAACCCTGTGTATATAGTTTCTATTTAGCTTTTATTTTTCGCTTTGATCGGTGTAGTTCCATGGTTCGTGGCCATCCTTTGCCTTCCACCATCTCTGATCGATTTTGATGGCTGATGGCTGATGGCTCTCCGGCGGTGGCTCTGCTCCGGTCAACTTCTTTCTTCCGTTTTTTGGGCTGAATGGCGTTTTGCTTCAACCCATCAAGAAGCTTAACCTCCTACTATCCTTTCTCCACAAGCTTTGCTTGCTCATGATGGTGGTGGTGAGATCTGTAGCTGTCTTGTTTGGATCTGGAGAGATCGTCTGTTTTAGCTCGGTATCACCGGCGGTTTGAGTCGACATGTCCGTTTGACCTACGTTTCTTTCCGTCAATTGCTATTCGGGTTGGGAAGGAAAGCCAGGCTTGCGGGCTCTTTCTGATTTGGTGACGGCTTGCGGCGGTGCGTGGGTGGTCTGGCGCTTTTACCGGCGATGATGCTCTGGAAGAGAGTTTTTTTTCTTGGTTCTTTTTTAAGCTGTTTTAGTTTTGTATTGTGTGTGTTGTCATGTAATAGATTGCTTTAGAGGACCCCGTGTCTGAGCATTTCTCATCATTTGGAGAGTCTTTCTCTTTGTTGTTCAGCACCCTCTTCCCAATCTATTATCTGGCTTTGTGGTGTTGTATTGTTCGTAGGTTTGTGTCTCTAGTTTGCTTTATCCGGTTGTGATCCGGCTTTAACTGGCGGTGTCCGACGTTGTTCTTGTATTTTTACCTGCGTTAGTCCGATGATTAATAAAATCTTTCGTTTCTCGGAAGAAAAAAAATGAAAAAATGAAAAAGTTGTATGGAAGATTGCACTTTTGCACCTTCTTTTTGGTACATAAGAAAAACTTTTGAATAAAAGTACATATATAAAGTGGTTTGAATATCTAATCAAATCAAATCTAAAGATCGAGAATTTGATTGAAAGGCGCCAAAGTGATTGATTTATCATAAATTATTGTTACTAATATAAACATCATTTAGAATATTAGCATCAAACTCCCTACATCTTTTATCTCTACAATAGGGATAAAATGTAGGGATACAGGCAAAAACACATTCCATCAGCTTCCCCATCATTTCCCTGCAATAGAGACCATGAACAGTGTCACCCCAAATATAAGGTGGTACGGTAGCTCACCCTACATATTTTTTATTCATTCTTTCTCTCTTTTTCTAACAAAACTTAATTTAAAAAAAATTGTTTATAGTTAAAGAATGAATAGTTTAATGGTGTAAGGACAAAGATAGGGAAGCTGATGTAGAGTACACTTAATTTAGTTGTTGTAAAGTAGGGATATGTATTTTTTGATAGTATTTAAGGTCTCAAAAATATAGTATAACATCATTAACGAAATAGTAAATACGGAAAAAAAAAATGCATAATTCCTATGATCATCGTTTTGTACACAACAAAGCAGGGGCGGACCTACCCTAGGGTGGGGTGGTCTCAAGACCACCCCAAATTTTGATTAAAAAAAAATATTATTGTCTTAGTATTAGTGTTAATATTAGTACGTAATGTGTCTTTTTGTTAATTAAAAGAATATTTATCCTAGTGGTTTAAGAACAAACTTCTTTAGTCTCAGTAACCGTTGGTTGTAGGTTCAAAGGCAAAATTACAAATTTAGTCCTGTAACTGGACACGTTTTGTAATTTTGGTCCTGGTTTTTCTCCGATCACAATTTTAGTTCTTTAAGTTTTTTTTTGCAAAAAACGTCTTAAACGCCAAAAAATGCTGACTGGACAACTTTTCCGACTAAAAAAATGTCATGTCATCCGATATTGGCATTTCAGCCAAACACGTCAACATTTTTTTTTTATTCGAACCTACAACCATATATTAAAAATGGAAAATTAGGGATAAGGACACAATCTGAAATATTTTTAAGTAACAGGACAACTACATATTTTTTATAGGGAGAAGGACAACTGCATAATTTTTATAGCGAGAAGGACAAACAGTGAATCCCGAAAATCAGTGAATCCCGAAATCGGTGAATTTAAACGTGTGAATTCGACAGTGAATCCGAAAATTAGTGAATTTCGACGATGAATTTTGAAAATTAGTGAATTTCGACGATGAATTTCGTCGATGAATTTAAGCGCAGTGAATTTGAACACAAGTGAATTTCGACAGTGAATAAATAGTTTTGTCCTTTATGCAAAAGTTTCAAAAAACTGTCCTTCTACTCAATTGATGAAATATTTTTGTCCTTCTCCCTCATTCCCCCTATTAAAAATCTAGACTCTTGGCCATCCAATGCCACATCTATTGTTTTAGACACAACATAGTACTTAAGGACACGTTCAATATAAAATAGCATAGAGAATCTAATAATACAAACATTTTTATTTTTTATAAAGAATAGATAGTATTGGTACATGTGGCGATGCATTTATATTGAATGTTTATTTTAAGTATAGTAATATGAGAGGTTTTTAAATTTTTTTTTTGTTTGTGTATTTTCGTAAGATGCAACATATTCTTGTCATGTCATGTTTTTTATTTCTTCCAACTCTTTTTCATGGTCACTAAATTGAATAATTAATTAAATTAACAAATGAAGCAATAAAATGAATGTATTAATTTTAATTATTCTCATTTAACAAAAACAAGTCCTTAACAAAATGAGACAAAAGGAAATATTAATTACTCTGATTATAGCTAATGATATTGTTACGATCAGTCTGAAACAACAAATAACTGTAACATGATGTAATGGTGAAACATCGAATGATATTACATTTCATCAATGGTATATAGTATCATTGTCACATAACATTGTATGATTCGGTGTGTCAGAATGGCTCATTAAATTACGAGATGCGTTGTATTAGAGTGGTTTTAACAATAATATTATTCAGAAATTAAAGATAGAAAAAGAAACTAATTGGGAATTAGTAGTGGTACTAGTAACGTATCATCAATGGTATATAGTATCATTGTCACATAACATTGCATGATTCGGTGTGTCAGAATGACTCATTAAATTACGAGATCGTTGTATTAGGCGGTTGTAATAATAATATTATTCAGAAATTAAAGATAGAAAAAGAAACTAATCGGAAATTAGTAGTGGTACTAGTACCGTGATACTTCAATGATGCAAAACTATATGATCGAGCTGCCTTTTCTTCCTTGTCATAACCATCTTAATCAACAAATTTGAGAAAAAAAAATAGCATATATTAAGTCACATACATTATACAATATATATTATACACAAAAAACAATACTCCCTCCGTTCCGAAATAACTGATGCAGTTGCCAAATGCACACGGATTAAAGAAACCATTTATTGCATTGACTTTTATATGAAATATACTATAATGCCCTCAACTAAAAAAACCTTTGAAATACAAAAGAAATTTGGAGTACCAAAAATATGCATTTAATGAAGGGTAAAGTAGAAAAATACATTAAATATTCCATTGAAATCGAAGCTACTCGATTATTTCAAAGCGAATCTTTTGGCAACTACATCGAGATATTATGGAGCGGAGGAGTAAAAAAATTAAGAACCTCTCATATTACTTAAAGCAGACATTCAATAAATGAATCACGCGTGTAACAAATATTATCTATACTTTATAAAATAAAATAAAATTGTTTGTATCATTAGATTCTACATAATATTTTTATACGGAGCGTGTTTTTAAGTAATATGTTGTGTCTTAAACAATAGATGCGGCTGTAGTTAGGAATGGTCAATTGTGTAGACTTTTAGTCTTAGGTTGTAGGTTCGAATCCCTCTTTTGAGCAACATTTTATTCTTTGTAAAAAAAAAATGCTGACGTGAAAAGTGGTGCTGACATGTCAATTTCGGATGACATGACATTTTTGGGCCGGAAAAGTTGTCCGGTCAGCATTTTCCGGAGGACCATTTTCGCAAAATAAAAAACCACTTAAGGGACCAATATTGTGACTAAAGAAAAACTAGAACCAAAATTGCAAAACGTGTCTACTTACAGGACTAAATTTGCATTTTTGCCTAAGCTCACATCCTGCTATTAGCTTTTGCAGTTTATATACCAAGACCGCCCTAGAATCTTTTTACAGTTTATATACCAAAACCACTCTAGAATTTATTTTTTTAGCTTTTGCAGATTATATACCAATACCACCCTACAATCTTTTGCAGTTTATATACCAAGACAACCTTAGATTTTTCTTTTTCTTTTTAGCTTTCTGATATATATACAAAGACCAGCATCAAACAAGTTTCATGGTTCCGCCACTACAACAGATGATCATGGCTCCTATTATTTGACACTAGTCGGCAAACTAGTATATTTAAGTCAATCTTACGAGACTTGATATCATCTTTGCAGTTTAGCAACTTAGTCAACATCTAGCCTCTTCAAAAGAGTTGCTACTTAATTAAGTTGCTTGGCTCGAGTTTGGATAATATATTAACGATCATAGTTCAAACATAAAAAATTTAATTCCAATTCATTCGTGTAGTAAAATCAAACACAAACTCATGTATTTGATATTTGACTCGTCTCAGTTTGTTTACACCTCTATACTTTATTAATCCCTTACGAAGTGTATAATTCGGCATGATATTAAAATTCTGTTATGTTACGTATGATTTAATTCAATGATGTAGAGGTAGACATCAAAGATTTCATTTTATTTGATATATTTATGATCGATTATTGTGGAGACATTGGGTAGAGAATTTTCAACACAATGTGTCGTCTCAAAAGATTGAAAGGCTCTATAATACATGTTATAAGACTGGAATGCTTTGCTTTGGACCCCTACCTACACACGTGGGAATGCTATGCTTAATAAGGTATAGCTAGACTTAAAAGACGAATCCAGGAATTTATTTCAATAGAATTATAAGAGTCTAAAATTACATTTTGCTTTCTAGAATTCTGTTTTGGTGGGATTATCGAAAGCACGAAACTACATTTTGTAACAACAAAGTTACATATCGCTTTAACGTTTAAAACAAAAACCGGATCTCGGTGGGTCACATGACCTTTCCTTAGGAAGGATCGAGCGCACTCTTTTTTTATCTTCTATTTGTTCTAGGTTGAATTCGACAACCGAGACGAAGATTTGTCGAAGGGTCAATCATCTTCTTCTACTGAGTTGAAGGCAAACCAAAAAAAAATCTGATATTTTCCATCATGCTTAAATCGATCTGGGTGCTTTAAAACCATCGTTTAGATTCTTTATCGTCTTCTCGTTCTTATTAATCTACTAGTGATTGAGTATGCCGTGCAAGGCACGGCATGCCCCTTCCAAGTATGTTGAATTATATATCGTATTTAAGTGTATCTATAAGCAATGTGAGAATTTCAATATGTAAATGTTGCATATACCCACTTTTTTTAGAACATTAAATGAATTCATAACTAATACAACAATAAGTCATACATATGTTTAAAGACGAGTGTTACGATAAAAAGCCATGCATATATTATAAAAGTAATAGTGCCCATAGTAAGTTACAAAGCCAACAAAATAATACATCATCGTTGAAAATGTTTGATAGGAAAACATAAGCAAAATAGAGTACTGATAATTTTTAATACATAAAAAAGCAGTTTTACATATTAACTCAATAACTTGTTTGGCGGTATTCAAGAAGGGTTGCAAGCATAATTATCATCATTCTACTGGGTACAATGAGAGCAAAACTCACAGCTCATGTATACATAAAGATAATGAAGGCGTAATATAATAATAAAAAAATACAACTACTTATAAAGTTTAGACAACAAAAGCGACGGAAAATAAACAATGAAAGAGCTAATGCATTTTTGTTAATTGCGTTGCATCATGCATGGATACTTATGTGCAGAGAGAAGCGGAAAAAATACATACCAAGTGCAGTAGGCAATCTGACCACCATCTCCATAATGTCACTTTCTCATGAAAACCTATCCTATTATGATTAGTAGCTACACCAATACAAAAACACAAACAAGCGAGAACAATGGATGCCAAAACACCACTTAATGAAACATAAGCCAACAACACTGAAACTTCTCATATATACCGTAAACAAAAACGAGAATGTGAAATATGAATGTGATATTTCACATTCTCGTTTTTGTTTTTAAGCCCTGACCCAACATACTGAAGTTCTCTCGTCTACAAATCCACATGTGAAGCATGTGATGGAAGAAAATACAGTTGAGTGACTAAAATCCATACCACAACACAAGAACACTTTCAAACCATGGTAAACACTAACATATAAGATTCAAAAAGCTAAAACATTTTTATATTCACATTAACCTGAATGAAATTACCGGATATAGCGTATTATTGGTATCCAAAGCATGATAACTTTCACTCTATAGACCGCTTCATCTGGATAATCAATCTTGATTGAGTGAGTGGGTACACAATTTTAAATAATAATAGAAGCGAAGTGAGTGATTTACCTGATACAATTGTCATTTTATCAGATTTCAAATACTTGCTTCAGTACACTACGTTGTGTATGGTGACGACCATGGAATGAACAGCTATACACTTATTTAAAAATAACAACAACATAAAGTATAAAAGGAGAAGTACTGAAGCAGTAAAGACATGCCCATACAAAACAAAAGCAATCCTTTACCTGGAAAAATGCAGCTAAGCAGGAAATCTGCAAAGGAAAGCCGAAAGAAGTGGAAAGTGCAAAATGGATGTTACTGTTCTATTAAAAGACCATCTTCATAGATACTATCAGAATCAATATGTCTTTACACAATGAGATGAAAAGGTCAAATTGGGTAGAATCAAACAAATCAATAAAAATTAAATACAGTAAGTAGAACCATTTTCTGCCTATTCAGCCTAGAATATGTTCACAATGGAGTTGGTCTTTTAATAGAACTCTCAGTGCTCTGCAAACAGTGAAGAAAAATCATAGCACAAAAAATAAAAATAAATTTGTGGCAATGTTAACAGATCAAACACACCCACATATATAGAGTATTCTGTAATAATAATTTAGGTGACAGATAACGAGCAACATGTATATCAATTACATTACAGGGTCAATGAGAGTAAGGAGATCAAGAGCTTCATACCCGATAGTTTTCCTTTAGAACGTCAATCGACCTCCTTGAGAAACGGATGACAAGCTTGTCCTCGCTTTCAAAATGTCTTGCAAACATCTTTTGCTTCTCCTCGGTATTCACTACTATATCGCACAACACACGCCAAAACCACCGAGTTATGACACGAAAAACTAAAGTTGCAAACAATCTGTTTTTCAATATCAAACAATATAAGGTGTTTTAGCAACGACATATTACCTTAATGGCAACCTTCTGGCCTTTCTTTGCGCAATCATCATCAACTGGTTTGTGGTTGTTTTCAATAGAATCAATCCGTCCGATATCAATAAATTCCCTCTACGGAACACATATTGGAGTCCCTTTCTGCTTACATTGCATTATGACTTGCTGTGGAGTTGCAAGTCAGCCCTAGTAGCCAGCGTATTATTTCTATCTAGAATTAGATTTCTACAACATATTAGGGCAACATAAATAGAAGTTTAATACTGACCATGATACAATACAACAAGCGATAGCAACTGCGATGCAAACATCAAACAAAACAACAATATTCGAGAAAATCAATTGAAAAAAAAGCGAGGCGGAGAAACAAATAAATAAAAGGCATAATCAATAAGTAAATGTAATGACAAAACTTCATGATGTGGAAAACAACGGCAAAGCTATGAGCAATCAATAACCAAATAGAAGATTCATAATTTCTTGCTTTTTTCTTCCACGGACATAGTTAAAAGTTTCAGGCTCCATCTTTTTGTGACTCATAAAACCAAAATACATAAGGATCATAAAATAATTATAGAAATGAAGAGGAAATGAAAAAACATGTAAACAGAGAAAGGAAGAGGAAATGAAAGACTATCGATAAACGAAAATTATGCTAGAACTTTCAACAAATATTGTCATTATCTACCTTTATATGCTTACATAATACAATGCAGAATCTGCAATCTTAGATGAGCTTCTCTATAACCTTTTGAAAGCCAAGGTTATCAGCAGTTATCATCTGTAGGAAGGATTAGAGAGACCGTACTATTTGAGTACAATGTTCACTCCTACTATTCACAAAGCACAACATGACATTACGCCACGGAACCCCCATGAAATTGAAGACATAATGCCATAGAAAATCCACTATCCTCTTTGGTATTGATAATCAATAAAAAAAAAAGATTAAGCTACAACATGGAATTAAAAAAATTACTTATTCTCTTTTTGTCTTACGAGGTATCATCACTTGTCGTATCAACTGGAATCAAAAGTTCGATCGTTATACGTACCATTGTAACCAACTCTTCATGCAGCTACATCACAAGTACGGGGTTTAGAACATTAAAAGGTACATGAATTAAAAGTAATACTACTAATAAAAAAAAAAGACAGAGTAAACAAATCAAAAAGAGAAAAGTAGTAGTATTTTCAACTTCACTAGAGTCGGAAAAAGCTAAAGTAATAGCGACTTTAAGTGGGACTCAATTCTTGAAAGGAAAAGCATGAAAGCTTACATACGAGGGTTTGAGAGTTCTTGCTCATATGTTATCGACATTTCACGAGAAGCTTCCATAAAGCGGTCAAGTGGTGGATCTTCACCAAGACAACTTTTGTTGCTACCACACTATGGATGCATTTGCTTCAAATGATTCCGTAACCTTGCCATCTTAGGTGGTGCTTACATGTACACACGGAAAGAAAGTTTCGTTTCTATTAAAAAAGAAAGCCATTTTCACAAGGTTTTCATTTACACATCATTTTCAAGAAAAGTTGAAAGAAACTAACAAAACCACTTTTCTTGAACACATGTTTCACCAACCCCTTTTAGGTATACACAAGTTATAAAGTTTAAATGATGAATTCGATCAGAAAATTTTGAGGGTTTTGCCGAAGTTTCAGTCTTTATCATCAAAACAACATTTTTTCTTGATTTCCTCTTTTTTCTTGTAGTGAGTAACGTAATTGATGCGATTCGGTCGAAATTTTTGAGGTTTTGCCAAAGTTTCAAACTTTAACTTCAAAACAACAATTTTCTTAATTTTTTACACAACAATATGATGAATATAAAGCCGTGCGTCGAAGAAACTTACGAATCGCGCCAAATCTATCACCAAGCGTATTATAAACATCTTGTTTAATAGAATCGCCAAATCTATCACCCAATGTATTATAATCATACATGTTCTTTTTGTGAATATATATTATTCTTTGCTTGCTCTTCACATGTCGGAAGGAATTGAAACACTTGGAGCAAAGATTCATTGTCAAAGTGATCAAAACCCCCATTTGAGCATAGGACACTTAACTAAAAGGGTACAAAGGAAATAATACCAAATTAATACAATAACAAATATTACACTTTAACATCCCCTCAAGCGAAGGTGGTGTCAACCACATTGAGTTTGTGCCGAATTCTGCAAACTTGGGTGAGGCAGAGACTTGGTGAAGCAATCGGTGATGCAGTCTGCTTTGAAGGAATGTAGGCAACACTAAGCGACTTTCTTGCAACCAAGTCTACGATGTAATGAGCGTCAAGTTCTATGTGTTTAGTCTGGAGTGAAATGGGGTTGTAGGCAAGGGCTTGAGCTCCAGATTGTCACACCGTGAGGCTGGGACCAGATTGAAGTGGCCAGCTGGATTTCGAGAGAGAAGGACTGATCCATTGGATTTCTGATCCCACATTTGCAAGAGCTCTATACTCACTTTTTGAACTAGATCGAGCCACATCTTGTTGCTTCTTGGAGCTCCATGAAACAAGGGAATCACCTAAGTAAACACAGTAACCAGCTGTAGATCTCTTGTCAATGAGATTACGCCTTGATCGACATCGAGAATAGGCGGTAAGATGGTGGTGGAGCGACTTTGAAATCTGAGACCATCTTTGCAGGTGCCTTTCACATATCGAGGATCCTCTTGAGGCATTGCCAATGAGCTTCTGCGGGTGCTGCATAAACCGACTTAACACATTTCTGACAAAGGTTAAATCTGGTCTAGTAAGAGTAAGATATTGCAACGGTGCCCCAAGAGACTTACATGCTGAGTGAAGGATTTGTCATGAGATGACTGTCCTCTGAATACAATTTTGCAGTGGTAGCCAAAGGAGTAGGACATGGTTTTAAATTTCCCAAGTTCAACCTGTCCAGCAGCTGTGCAGCATACATACTCTGATGAAGAAACAAACCAGAGGAATCCCTATATGCTTCTAACCCCAGGAAATGGCTAATTTGCCCAAGGTCCTTCAAGGCAAACTTGGAATGTAGTAGATCAGTGAATCTTTTGATAACTTGACTGTCATTCCCTGTGATGAGGATGTCATCAACATATATAAGAACATCTGAGAATCTTAGGCGATAATGAAAAACAAGCAGTGAACTATCGCCTGGATTGCTTGAAGTTCCATTGCACAAGTTGATTTTTGATTGCATCAAACCAGCCCCTAGGTGCTTGTTTGAGCCCATCTGATGCTTTTTGTAAGCAACACACATAGTGTGGTTTGTCCACATCTGCATACCGCCAGGTTGAGGCATAAAACTTCTTACATCGGACTCCCGTTTAAAAGGCATTATTTATATCAAGTTGATGTATAGGCCCTTTGCAAGGACTTTCTTCTTCTGATGAGGATAATTCTAATAGTAGGGGCCTTGGAAAGCGAGAGTGAAGGTTTCAAAATAATCAAGGCCATAGGTTTGGTGAACCGCAGCTACTAGCCTAGCCTTATGTTTTGCAACACTCCCATCGGTGTTCGATTTTACTTTGAAAATCCACTTGTTCCTACTAGTTTCGACTTGGAGAAGGTGGTACCAACTTCCATGTTTTGTTTTGAGTGAGAGCCTTGAACTCCTCATCCATTGCCTTCTTCCATATGGGGTCCTTGAGGGCATCAGATGCCTTTGTGGGTTCTGTAGGATAAGATAAGCATTTACCATGAGCAACATATGAGAAGATCTTTTTTGGTTTGTGGATTCCATCCTTAGCCCTAGTACGCATAGGGTGTAAGTTTGGAGGAGAGTGAGGTGGTGAAGAAGTGGAGGAAGCTGATGAGTGAGAGTTTTCTATGGATAAGGAAGGACTTAGATTTGGAGATTGACTAGATGCAGTGGAAGCATGATTTGAGGGTGGAGTGTGTGTTGAAGAGGAAGAGGAACTTGATGGAGAGGAGGACCTTGCACTAGGAGGACTTGGTTCGGGACTTGGGCCAATCTGCGGCAGGAGAGGAAGTGAGGAACCACGGTGGAGCAAGTATTGAAGATGGATCGGTGAGGAGATCTCAGGGTTTGTAAGACCATATGGGATTACAGGGAGATAGGAAGTTGTAGGAAGAGTATGAATATCAGGGGCAGGAGCAGGAATGGGAGACCTTTTTAGGGAAGGAAAATCAGACTCATTAAACTTAACATCCCTAGATATGTATAGTCTTTGAGAAATAAGATCAAGACACAGAAAACCTTTATGGTTTGGACTCAAACCAAGGTAAATGCACTTAGTGGTATGAAACTGGAACTTTTGGCTTTGATAGGGTCTTAGATAGGGAAAACAGGCACAACCAAACACTTTCAAGTTTAGGTAATCACAGTTTGTCTTTTGAATATCGATTCATAAGGACATTTACTGTCTAAGAGAGGTGTAGGAAGTATATTAATCGGATGTGGCATATTGGAAGGCATGCCACCAAAACTTGAGAGGCAAGGATGCCTTGGCTAGCGAGGTGAGACCCATTTCGGTGATATGCCTATGCTTTCTTTCAACCTACCATTCGACTATGAGCATGAGGGGCGAGGGTGTCTAAAGATGATACCAAGAGCCTTCAAGTGTGGTTCAAAGGTCCTAAATTCTCCCCCCCAATCAGACTGAAGACACTTAATCTTTGCATTAAATTGGTTTTCAACAAGAGCTTTAAAATGCAGAAAGGGTTGCCAAGCATCAGATTTTAATTTTAGAGGATACACCCAGTCATACCTACTAGAATCATCAAGAAACTGAATATAGTACAGAAAACCACCAGAACTTTGAACAGGGGCTGGGCCCCACAGATCAGCATGAATAAGGTCTAACAAGTTTGCAGCTCTAGATAAAGAATTTTGATAAGGTAGAGCATGCATTTTACCCAACTGGCAAGCATCACAAAAAGTAAGATCAGAATTCAAAAATTTATTGCATTTTTTTAAGACAAGACTCAGAACACTGGTTTAAGGGTGGCCAAGCCTTTCATGCCAGAGATTTACAGACTCTTTCTTAACTTGAAAACTACTAGGAGACTGAATCAAGGCTGTAGATGACTGAACAGTGGCTGTAAAGGACTGATGGAGACGCTTGGATTGAAGAGAGCTTGTGGATTGAGACTGGATTGGAGGAATAACATCTGATAGAGACCATTGTTAACCTTGCCTTCCAGAAGGACCTTCCCTGTGGTTTTGTCCTTAACAAAACAAGAACCAGAATGAAATTCAATGAAGCATAAGTTATCATGAGTAAGCTTAGACACAGATATGAGATTTTTAGTTATTTTAGGAACATGTAGAATGTTTTTAAGTTTGATTTGAGAATTAGGTGTCCTAAGAAAGGTATGACCAGTGTTAGCAATAGATAAGTGCTCACCATTTCCCTCTGATGAGGGCAAGCTGATCCTTTATAAGCGAGTTGATATGCAAGTTGTTGAAGTGCGAAGTTATATGGTGGTAGCTCCTTTGTCGACATACCGACTTGGATCACTGTGATGTCTGGTGAGGCTAGATAAGCGACATTCATCGTGTTCCATCTTCCCGAGTGGGATTGACATTTGAATCAAACCTATGCCAAAGACACTTTGCAACAATATGACCCGACTTTCTTGCCAAATCGACATGTGGGCTTGGGGCCATTAAATTACAGTATTTCTTTGGTGAAGAACCACACGATCTACCTCCCCGCCTCTGCTTCTACTGAACCTCTTCCTCTACCTCTTTGGTATCACGATAACCTCCTATGTTGTTAGTATAACCACCTCTTCAGTTACACCAGCACCTATATTTTTAACCACATGAGCAGAATGTCCAAATTCAGAACCAGTAGAAGGATTAAAACGAGCAATCAAGTGTTCATGAGTAAGGAGTTGAGCTGCACTTCTTGCCATGAAAGAGAACTATACGAGAGGTAAGATTGACAATAAGCCGACTCGTAGTCCTTACCAGCCTCTCAGAAGCGGCAAGAATGAGTTACGATTTGGTGATAGGGTACCTGCTGCAGTGACGATCCATCGAATACGACTTCATCGACCAAGATAATTCATCATAGACTTGCTTCCGCTCTGCATTGCAGTTAGAAGCGGTCTTCAATTGCGACATCTTGGCCTCAGTTGGCTGTTGAAAAGGGTTTCAAGGGTGACCCAGACTTCTCTGGAGGAATTGCACCCAATCACCTCGGTGAGAGCTTGTTCTGTCATCTGACTTATGAGCCAACCCATGAGCAAACTATCTGTGGTGGTCCAAATCTCAAAGGCGGATTCTTGACCGGAGTAGGAAGGAAAAGGGGCGGCGGCGGTGGTCATACGAATTACGGTGGGGGAAGCGGTGCCGGAAGATATCCATCAAGGCGGTGGCCTCGAGCGATGGGGAAGCGGTTGATTTCCACAAAAGAAAATTATTTCGATCAAGTTTCTTGAGCGAGGTTTGAGAAGATGACCTCCAAATGGATTTAGGTTAGCGAGTTGGACTTCCAGGGGATGATCGGTGCAATGAGAACCAAGTCGAGAAGACCGGGATGTCAAGCATCGCTCGGAGGAAAAGATCGAACCGGGAATATAGGGTTGTGATGAGAACCCGGTGACAAATGGCAAAGACGGGAACGATGAAACAAGGTTTTGATAGGCATTATTGAGACTTGCAGATCACGAGGTGTATTTGTGGGTGTTTGTGCGGTAACAATAGGTGTTTGTGTGGTGTGAGTGGAGGCGCATTTTCTTGAGAGGTTGGAGAATCGAGAGGAGACCGGTGGTGTTCGGCTCGGTAGTGGCGGTGGCCATCTTGCGGCTCGATACCAACTTAAGTTTTGGAAAATCATTCAATTCATTCATTTCTTAGTATTAGGGATATATATGTTACCCTAATACACAAGCCCAAAATACAAACATAAACAGGCCCAAGTACAATAACCAGGTCCATGACTTGGTTGCCAAGACACTTAACTAAAAGGGTACAAAGGGAAATAATACCAGATTAATACAATAACAAATATTACACTTTAACAGCCCAGACTCCAATGGTTGGAATCCGGCACCGTCGTTCATCTTGCTGCCCTCAGATCCTCCCATTTATTATTCAACAACAAAAAAATAAGAATTTGCAGAAGAAGGGAAAATCGGTGGGGTTTTGGAGGATAAGAGAAAAATGGAAAGATTGTTAATGAAGAAAATAGATTTATTGTGAAGTGAAATGGAACCCAAAAGCCTGGAAAGTGCCGGTGGTGACAAGTGAATCAAATAAAATCTGTGTACTACAGCAAGAACTGAAGACTTTCTCTCTTTTACACGTCATTACAGCTGTGATGAGAGTAATATAAAAAATAAAATAAAAAAATACAAACCAACTTTATGTAAACGAGCGACGTGGCAGCATTGGAATTCTTCTCAACACATATGTAAAGGACAACGTGGCTCATTGTGGGAGCTTTTTGCTCTCACATTTTATAAGTAGGTAGATTACTGGAAATTTCGTAGATAGTTACCTTTGTTTAATTCTTAATTTAGTTTTGTTCAATCCCTGAGAAAGTTGGAAGGTGTGTTAGATCTGAGTCTTGAGAAACCATCAATATAAATTTGTCATTAAATTCAAAAAAAAAATCACAACTCAAAAAAAAAGAGGCATATTGAACTTAGCTCTTTTCAGGTAAGCATCACCAAATGATCTTGAGACCTGCATAAGACCCTTTACGCACGTTGCCAAAAAAAAAGGAAACGGGGAAAAATATCTTTATGATATTGCTTCTCCGACATGGTGCGCAGCTTTCATCCTTTTACCGAGCGAAGCGCGAGTCAAGAATTTAATTGGTCATCCTCACTCTTTCTGCTCTGGACAAAATCGTGGTGCTATGAACTTCTCTTGCCAAAATTGCTTAATAACGGTTCTCTCACTTCACCGATGTCTTGACTCAGTTTGGTTATGTCGGCTCCAAAGCCGACACCTCCTATATATTTATTCTCTTGATGGTGCTTTGTGTTTATATTCGATTTATGTGGATGATATTATTATTCTTGGCTAAGATGCGCGGACACGGATCACGGGGACAACGTCTGAGGACGGGACACGAGACACGGGATCTGAGATTTTTAAAAAATATAGGACACGGACACGGGGTCAAAATGTAAATATTACAAATATAAGGACCAAAATGTAAATAAAAAATATGGAGTAAAATGTAAAAAAAATTGAAATTAAATCAACTATCAAGCGTCCCATTCCAGGATAGTTTCCATAATAACAAAGTTATATAAATATGGTTACCACGTGATCGGATCAACAAATTAAGGATTCTCATATGAATAGGGGTGATGCTTTAGTACCACTTACCAGAAGGGCTTACGAGATTAAGATTCTAAGAACATGTAAGCAGATGATTAGATGAAGCAAAAAAAAAAAAAGAGTATGACTTACGATCACGCAGGAGAACGGAGAAAGGTCTTTGCCGTCTTTGGAGCACAGGAGTGATATAATATTTTGGGTTTTGGTTTGTAGTAGCCGACTAGCCGTGAAAATATATAATGCTATTTTTTAAGAAAATAATTTTTTGAAAAAGCGTGTCACGCGTGCGGACACGTGTTCATAAACGTATCCGTCGCGTATCGAAGCCGTGTCCAACTTTTGAGTATTTCCGATTACGCCCGACACCGTGTCTGTGGCGTGTCTGCGTGTCGGCCGGCGTGTCGGTGTCCTCCGTGTGTCGGACACGGATACGGCCACCGAAATGGCGTGTCCGTGCATCATAGATTCTTGGCGGCTCGTCGTCTTCGCTTGTTGAGCAAGTTATCTCTTATCTTGGTCGGCACTTTCCGGTTAAGGACCTTGATTCTTTGTCCTATTCTTGGCATTGAGGTGCTTCCTACCTCTGATGGGCTATTTCTCACTCAGCGCAAGTATATCTTTCAGCTTCTACAGCGTGCCTCTCTAGACAAGGCCAAGCCTTGTCAGACACCTATGTCGGCCTCCACCCATTTTACACTTGACGGCGCGCCCTGCGCGCCGATCCGTCGCTTTACCGCACTATTGTTGAAAGGCTCTGATATCTCGATTTCACTCGCCACGATATTGCATTTGCGATCCACAAGGTTAGTAAGTATATGCATTTCCACTACCGAAGCTCATTGGGTTGCGATTAAGCGTATTCTTGGTATCTTAAGCACCTTATCTCCGATGGTCTCTTATTCTCTCGTCGGTCTCCTATTTCGCTCCGGGATTATTACGATTCGATTGAAATTTGTTGATACCGACAATCGCCGTTCCGTTGGAGCATATTGTGTTTCCTTGGTGATAATCTAATTAGTTGGCGTAGTAAGCAACACTGGCGGTTTTAAAGTAGCACTGAGGCCAAGTACAAGACTCTTTCCAACACCACCGCCGAACTCCAGTGGCTTTGCAGTCTTCTTCGTGAAATGTAGGTTCCGTTGTCTTCCCCGCCTACTCTTTGGTGTGATAATCTTGGCGCCACTTATCTTGCTCACAATCTGGTGTTTCATGCCCGCACGAAGCACATAGAGATCGACTTCCACCACGTTCGTGAATTAGTTGTAGCTCGCAAGCTCGACATCTCTTTTATCCACTCAAAGGATCAATTAGCCGATGTCCTCACCAAACCGTTGGCTCAGCCTCGTTTTGCCAGTTTAAAGTCCAATCTCAGTATCCAGCCACTTTCCACAGGATTGCGGGGGGTGTCGAGGATAATATAGTTTGACTATTATATTTATTTTAAGTATTATTATTGTAGTATTTATCTTGTAGTGAGTTATTGACTAAGTCACCGAACCCTATATATTTGTACTCTATCCATTCAGTTGACTAAATGAAATACGATTATTGTATAGTATATCATGATAAACCCAAACTAAAGCCCACACAAAAAACCAGCTTAGCCCACCCAACAGTAAGTAGCCCGCCCAACCATCAGGCACCCTATGTAAAAGCAAATCCCATTCAGAGATTTCATCATTCGGAAGCTGCGTGGATATAGTTTGTTGGTGACCTGTAAAAAAAAAAAAAAAAATAAAAATATTTAGATATATATATATATATATATACGTCCCAAAATATAAGTCATCCTAAAAGATTTTATACAGATTAAGGAAGTGATTGAATGTCATAAAGTTGAAGGTAAATGTCTAAAATACCCCTTGATTATTATTAATGCAATAGTTGTTAAGTAATGAAAAGTTGTTGAATTGATAAGAAATTAGAGGTAAGATAGAGAAATGAGCAATAAATATTGCATTGGTAATATAGAATGCCTTGTGGGACAAATTTAAAAATGTATGATGACTTATATTTTAGGACGGATGTAGTATATATTAACCGTTTTGGCAATTTCATTTCATTGAAGCAGCATTTTAGGTTCTCTAATTATTAATAATCAATGCCTTTTTATTTTATTAATTCATTGTTAAGAACATCACAAAATTATTACTTGACTAAATCAAAATGTATTTTTTTTTCCAAGCATGATTTTTATTTCTAGATTCTATACTAGTTTTTTTCGCAGAATAAAAGAACTTTACGATAAAATTAGACGGCTTTTATTGGCATTACAGTTTTACTGCCGGCACCACAATTGTTTCAGGCATTCAAAAAATTACTTCAAGCATCATGCCTTAGTGACACTAAGGTTAGTTTTCGATAATAACGTACTGAAGTTGGTTTTCGATAATAACGCCAGTGACACTCACGTTATAGTGAAAAAAGGGCCACGGGTGAAAATCAGTCCACTAACGTTAATATCAGAAAGGACAGTCAGTGACACTGACGTTTTTAGTGTGGGGCCGAAAGTTAAAGAAAGAAATATATGTATGGTGCCGAAAATAAACGAACAACCATTAAAAAAAGGGTGTCATTAGTAAATACGCGGTGTCGATAGAAGTTGTCTAAAACTATTCTAGCCCACCCGGAAAATATTCTCTGGCTCAGTCCTTGCGCCTCTGGCTAGACAACAAACTTAGTGATACATATCAATCCCTAGAATTTCGCGGAGGATGTAATCAAAAGTTATGTTTCAATGGTTTAGTTTGTAAGAGGTTGTTTGTGCAATTTTTTTGTTGCTATTGAGAGAAGTCAATACAAGATATCAAATTCTCACGGTCAATCTAGTTGATGCATTATGTATATTGTAGGAGGTGACCGAAGTTTGGTGCCCTATTCTTGATTAAAAAAAGACATATTTGCGGTGTCTATTTATTTCTATATCTTGGTTGCTGGTACTAGAGTTCTATATTTTTTGCGTTGAATCCGTATGTTTTCTCTCACAACAACATGCCGGTTGCTATACTTTTAATGAAAATTATATTGTTGTAAAAAATAATTAGGGTTGATAAGTTAACCGTGTGTTTGAGGTTCAAACGGAGTATACCGAGTTTAATTTACGGAAGTTGATGTAAACTGACAAACCGATTGGAAATAACAAAAATAAAAAAATAAAATGGTTCGATAATATGAGCTTTAGTTGGAGTGTGATACTACCTCCGTCCCAAAATAAATGGCATATTTTTAGTTTTCATACATATTAAGAAGATGAGTGATAGAGTCACAACGAAAAAGATATGATGTCATGTGCAATGATAATCATCAGGCGAATTTGATTATTGTGGGGACTTAGATCAATCGATATATGTCCCACAATAATCGATGGTCTACAGATGATTTTTGTGGCGCGTTATTAATGTCTTTCGTTAATGATTTATCATTCTCTATTAAGAAATGTAATTAATGTGTTGTGTTTCATACTATATTGCGTATATTTACCCTCACAAATAATAAATGTTTGTTTTGGGATATGAAATGGATCGCCATAAATAAATGTTGGACTAATGTTATCTTTGGAAAATAAGTATTAAATAATGTATTGGTAATATAAATTGTGACACTTTTTATGGGACAATTATTTTTAAAATATGAGCATTTATTTTGGGACGGAGGTAGTCTTAGACAACTTGTTCTTTGAAGAAAAAGCCCAAAAGCATAAAGTTTGTCCACTTTTCAGTGATGGGCTTTTCATATAACCAAATTCCTCATGCCGGTGACATAACCAACGGGTTTTATTAACACCATTATTCTTGGAATGGCCTTTTGTTTGTTTGTTTGTTTTTGTTTTTTTTTTTTTTTTTTTTTGTTGCATTCCACGCAAAATTCCATTAATTAGTACCTCCGCGTTTAGAAATGTCATCATTATTCTTTGGTGTTGGTAGGAAGTGAGCGTCACTCATCTTAATGTTCATATAAGGTAAGAAGCGTCGGTGACTTTCTTCCCCATGAAAAAAATCTGTTGGATAAAAACGTCATCACTATTGATTCACTACTTCTTATGTATTGGTCCATTGATATATATATATATATATGAGTTATTTAAGGCTAAATAAACATGTCAAAGTTTAAAAAATAAAAACACTAATAAATTTGTGATATGTATTCTGAAGACGCATCCCGTGATAACTAACAATGGTTGGTATTTGATACAAAGTACCTAAACATTCTTTCTTCTTTCTTAACAAAATAATGTCATACGTATAGGGAAGATACATGATTGTATGTGAACTTACCTAGAGTCCAATAATTAAACAAAGGGAAAAATATACATGTAATTATAAATCTTAAAAAAATCTTTGATATTTAGGTAAGCAAATTGCAGTAGCATCAATATATATATTGAAGCACAAAAAGCAAATGTAATGCATCACTCACATAGTCACATGGTGTGGTAGTTTCCTTCTTCTCTTCCACAACAACTTGTCAACTCTCAAGTGCCAATGTTAAATTTATGCTCATGTTTTGTGGGCTGAAGTCCTGTTGGACTTAATAAATGCGATTTGTGTCGCATATATATATATATCTGAGATAAATTTGTTTTGTTTATTTATACATGGGTCGCGTATGTGATGGTGCGATCTAATAGAGGCTAGATTACGTTAAAATTACCCAAGGAATCTCCCCTATTTTTTATTTTCTTTTTACATTCTACGTCAGTAATTAATTGGCGCGATTAATCATTGACACAACTCAATTTTACAGTTTATGATATATTCAGTGATATAAAACCGTATTATATCATTTATTATATCATAATCGTTGTGAGATAACATTTTTCAAGAAAAATAAAATAAAAGGAGATAAACGTAACATGCATTATTATCGCATTATTAAAAAGAGAAGGTTTGTTAGCCGCCATGTATAGTTGGGTACCATTTGAAATACTACTAAAATGAGAAAGGCAGGCACATAGAATTATCAATCTATAGTCTGCCCAAAAAGGAACTTAACGTGTGTTATTTTTATATCGTCGAAGTGATCAGTGGTTGATAAAACAGCATAATTTCTATCCTGGATGAAAAGCGTGTGGCGTCGATCAATCCACTGGTCACTTCGACAAGTATATTCAATCACCACACAAAAACCTCTCAAAAAACGGCTGTTTTATGTGGAATCTCATCCTATATTTATTAGCCATATATGTGAATCGAGTTGAATCGAATCAATACTTACGAATACTAAAGTTTTTTTTTTTGCTTAAAGCCTCCGGTATCCGAAACCTACTGGTCTGACTAATTCGGAGTTCGGTCCGGATCGTGCCTACGAATACTAAAGTTTGACTTGACTAAAATTATGTAAGTTCAAAACTCGGTTTGAGCTCAATTGAGTTATAAATTTCAAAATCGAATTCAATTCATTTACTTTTCGAAATAACTCAACTCAAGTAGGCAGGGGCGTCCCTTGGGGGGCCAGCAGGGTTATGGCCTACGGCCCAAAATCCATGAATTTAAGGCCTTTATGAATATTTGACGCTATATAGGAGGGCTTAAAAGCAATATTTAGCGCCAGCTCAAATTTGGGCGTGAACGCCTCTCTGCAAGTAGCTAGTCTTTAGTGACATCACATACCAAACTTACTTTGGGGCACAACACTGATGTTCAAGCATAGAAAAGTCGAAATTGACATGTATGTATGATGTCACGACAGATGTTGTGTAATGTCATTATACGCCCCTTCTTAAGATTGCATTTAATGATTTGCAATATATTAAATAATTGATCACAAATATATGATTAATTATTGGTTATTGATTAGATCAAGCTTGACTAGCTCGTGAGCTACTTGATTATTAAATTTTATTGCTCGAGATTAGTTCGAGTAACTCGATTTGAGCCCAAACTCGAAAAAAAAAACTAAATCGAGTCAACATGTTTTTGATTCAAGTATGAGTAACTCATGAATAGTATGACTCATTTACAACCATAATATTTACATTGTAACAAGGACGGAGCCATGTATGATTCTAGGGGGCTAAGCCCACCCGAACAAAAAAAATATTATACTAAAATGTCTATATAGTGCAGTTTTATCCATAAAATATTCTTAATCCAGCCCACACGACGAACTCGATATAGTCCATTAGTCCACTCCAAGTTGAAATCCTGGCTCCGTCCAATAAGCATTTTCTCGTTAGAACTTTATCATTGATTTTAGAAGTCAGGCCAACAATCTCTCATGGTGTGACACTCAATTCTATTTCGTAGTCGGCTATGATATCAACTGTAACGTCCTGAAACTCGAGCTTACCGTTGCTGCCTGAGAGAGACACAATTGATTCAATGAGAACATAGTAACTTAAAATATATAGTTAATTCAAAATATCCAATTCATTATGTCTCAATGGATCTTACCGCTTAAGCAAGTAGTCTCGATTTTGATCCTGTGAATGCAATAAAGTTTGTTTGAGAGTGCCCACATGTTGAAATTTGCTCTTGTGGATGCAACAAATTTTGTTGAAAGATGTCCCACATTTGGTATTGGTGTCGAAAATACCTCGACAAAAATTCATTATATCTCAATATTAAATCAAGATAATATTTCTTTTATTTTTCCAATGTGAGATATTACCGAGTTTTCTTCTCGAAAAGAAAGCTAATAATTAATTTATCTTTTAGTTAATTGTCAATTCACGATACGTTTAGAAATATGTCGAGATTTAAGACTATAAGAAAGAGTTTTTATCGAAAAAGCATTTTATCGGTGAAAGTGAAAATAAAAGCCGAATTTGAAAGTGAATTACGTTTGTTTTATCGAAAACCAAGCGTAATTAATTTTCAAATTCACTTTCATTTCATTTTCATTTAATAAAAAATCTCTTTTGATAAAATATTTTCTTACTGGTCATTTTCACTTGACATATTCTATATTATGTATTTTAGGACTCTTATCCCTTTTATCTTTCGGTTCCATATGAAGTTTCACTTGACATATTCTATATTATGTATTTTAGGACTCTTATCCCTTTTATCTTTCGGTTCCATATGAAGCCAAGACAACATAACTTGGGGAATGCAAAGACAAACCTCAACTATCAAGGCAACAAACAATTGCTTTTTTTTTTTCTTCTCCCGTCGTGGCAAAGTAAAGGATTGCCCCCCAAAAAAAGACCTCTTAGTTTATTTAAGGATATCCCTTGGATTAACTTTATTGAATAATGTTAGGTATGTTGTTTCTTAACTATGTCATGCCTTTTATTTTTTTTAAACTAAAATCAATCGGTTAAAAGGTTAAAACCGTTCTTGATTTGGTTTGGTTTGGTTTGATTTTTATTATTCCACAAATTGATCATAATAAATACTCCTCTGTTCATACATAGGCAGGTTAATACAAAAACGCATATTAAGAATGTGACTTACTACTTTAATTTGAATGTTAAAATGACTAAAAAAATTACTAAAAACCCTTACGCTATAATTAATACAATGTTGTATTTAATCTTTCACTCCTTAATAAATAAGGGTAGATGTAGGAAAAACATAATAAATGCTGAATTGGAAATATAACTGTTTATATTTCGAAACAGAGAGAGCAATAAACAGAAATCATAAATGGATTTACATTTTGGGACTTACAAACCCCAAATCACAGTGTAAGTACAATCTCACCTATTTTCCCTAAACATTCTCTAAACAATGACCGTCTATATTCACAGACCCATAAGGCCAAGAACACATAACTACCAACATACTAACGCATAAATGCATGAAAATCGAAAGACGACATCAACCTCACCATAGTAACAACATTTTCGTTACCAGCCGAAAAAACCTATATATCGACGTTTTCCAACCATGTAAAACTCTCTTCTTAGTTCGACACATAACCATTTTTTTAACAGTCAACAAACAAAATTCCTAAACGCATAACAAGAGCACACTAACTATGCAAACACCATGTCCATTTTTCTTGATTTGTAGCATAAAACTTTAATTAGACAACCAATATAAGAACATATATGTAACAACAATTGATGCATGCATTCTATATTTTCCATTAACCTAGAACTAAACTTCCACCTGACTTTGCTAACCCTGCTTTACGGCGGAAGGAAAAAAACGCCGACCAATCATCTGCAGCAAAGACAAAGACAAGGGCGAAGGTTCATGAACCATAAACCTGAAAGCAAACATGAAGTATACTTTTCAGGATTGCAGGTGAGGAACCTTAATAATTGCCGCAGCCTCAACCGGAGATGATAGTTCGGCTTTACGGAGGTTGAAATAACACATTTCGACCTCTAAAAAATCGAATTTTGCACAGGTGTGGTGCTCGAGTATTGTCACGGATTTTATCAACACAGAATAAACAAGTAATAATCCGGTTAACCTCAAGTATAAGGATCGTAGTATGGAGGCTAATGCCGGGTCGATCTTACGGGGAACTAAACGATTGTGATTTCTAGTTTTTATCTAACTAACCTATGTCACGATTACTAAGCTAAATAACGGATAAAACTAAAGCGAAGATCGTAAATTAAACTTAACTAAAACGTAAAACCGACGAAGAAGAGATGATCTAAAGCCGGAAAGATACGGTCATGCGAACCAATTTAAACTAACTAATCTAAGATGCGGATAAAAGTAAACTAACTAGACAAATTCAAGCTTTTAAGGATTTAAATCAAATTTATAACGAGCAAGCGAGATTGATCCACCTATCCAACAAGCATTGATTCCTATCTCGATTATATTGCGGTTTTATTCGAGTTGTGATTCACCTCACCTAAACATGAACCCTAATTCCTTAGAAAGTTCATCTATCAATCTACTATCTTCCGATGTAAGATTAACGCGTTTAATGACCAAAGGTGCAAACTTTGTGTTTATAACCTAGTAATCGGACCTATTAACTTCCGTTATGATAGATTCGAGTTACTATTCTTATTCATGGTGATCTAGGGTTTATTAAGACTTCCATCAACAATAAACGATCAACACATGCATATCTTCCGATATAAAAGCAAATTAAACATGAATAAGCATGAATAAGAAACAACCTTTATTAAAACTCACGGTATAATCAAGAAAACGAAATCAACAATTGTTGGACGGCTTCACAATACTCGTTTGATGAAGCTTTTAGCCTCTCGAACATCCTCAAGAACTCAAATTTGCGAAGCTTTGCATAAAAAGTAACTAGTGTTTAATCTAAATTAAGAGCATAAAAATAGGAATAAAAGATGAAAACGCAGCCTAAAGCCGCCCCTAGGTTTAGGGTTTTGAATAATGTGTGTATGATCCTCCTTTGTGGAGAAAACGGCCCGACTATATATAGATTTTAAAGTCGGTTCGCTAAGTCGGCCACCGGACGCCCGTCTCGAAACCTTGAACGCCCGTCCACTCTTCATATGAACTTCAAATCGGGCGAGTCATGACCAGGCTTCGTCGCACGGCAGCGCCCACTCAGGCGTCAAACTTCACGAATCAAAGATGACATCACGACGCTGCGTTCGATTACACTGCACGCCCGCCCACTGGGACGGAGATTCAGACGCCTTGATTTGATATGATCGATTTTGATTTATTGATCTTTATCTCTTCTATCTCTATCCCACTTCTTCATTATCTCTTTTATCATCAATTAGCTCGAACTTAATCAACCTTTGATCATCTTTTGAGCCTCAAACATGTATCTATAACACATAAAAAACATCGCAAAATGTAATAATGCTCAAATAATCATAAAATCACAATTAAAACACATAAATCAACCTATTTTGCGATTAACTCATTTAAAATATCATTTGCTCAATATATCCATTAAACCCTCGCTTATGCAATTTAGTACAATTACGGGAAAAATATCATAGAATATAGCGTTATAAATCGTATAAATTCACCCTTAACAACTCCCCACACTTAAGCTTTTGCTCGTCCCGAGCAAAACAAAAAAAAGTTAGGCTCGAGAGAAAAAACAGGCATCTAAACGTGCATAACACATATCCACTAAATCAGAAGTTCACCCTTGTGCGTGTGCATAGCCATAATAAACTTCCACTATATCCAAACTCGAGAAACTCAAAGCAAAACTAGCTAATACCCCCTTGTAGACTAGTGATAAAGGACACTCATAAGATGCACCCTACAAACGTGATATATCCCGAAAAGAATGATCGAATATATCTAGGGCCTTTCTGAAATACTCAGAGGATAATCCCTACAACATATCTGTCAGTTTCTACTGGGGATAAGGTAGATGATAACTTAGTCTTATATACATTTCATAACACTTTATCAGTTGATTTAACTTTTCACTTAAAACACACATCAGAATGAGCTCTTGCCCTGTCATAGCAGAATAGGACATTTCGAGATAATACCCTACCTTACTCCAATCATAAGGCGACTTACCTGATCGCCGTGAGCTTTTAGTCATCATAGTGGTATAGGACATACGTGGTATACCCTATCTCACTCAAATCATCGACTAGCTTCCGACACACCCAAAAATTCTTCATATTTATTCAACTTTTTCATTTGACAATAAGTTACGTGTTACTTATCACATTCAAACGTCTAGATATTCACAGTATATCATACTCGAAACTAAATACAAACTATCATAAACCTCACGATATATACGTAGCACTAAGCACATGACTTACGAGAAAATCAAAACCACTAATCCAAAAAGGGTATAACTTTATAAATTAGCTCATCATTCACTATGGCTCGTGAAAAATAGTGTCGTGAAACATCTAACTTACCAAATATATGATACATTTAATCGAATCGCCTACTCGGGACAAAACAAAAACAACAGTGTCGGAAAATTTCAAAAATTTTAGCTCATTTGCATAGAAACATTACGAATTAAACAAATGTGTAGATACATATCGAAACATTCCCCTCCCCCACACTTAAAAATCAACATGTCCTCATGTTGTGCAAAACGAAAGAAAAAGGAAAAGACTTAGCTGATTTAAATCGAAACTCGAATCTTTGGTCAGGCCGGAGCCTTCATAATGATATCAAGAATGCGTAACCAGACAATGTAGATACCTGCACATCTTAGACAACATGGAACCATCTCGGGGAAAACGGGGAGTCATACCAACATGAAAAGAGATATCAAAAATAAAGATAAAGCAAAGTGAGAGCACTCAATACATCCAGAAAGTTGAAACACAGTGGAAATGAAAGTACGCTCGCCTTATGGCTTACAAGATCTATCGAAAATAAATAGTAGCAATATCAAAAATACAACGAACCAAGTAAAAATGTCAATACAAAACAACCAATGTGAAAATAGACAAAATAAGATCAAGGTCGGCTCGGCGCCAGAATCATCGGTGGAGGATCGAGAGGGAGGTCGGAAGGTGGTGCCGTAGCCCTAGCTGCCGAGTCAGGCTGCTCTCATCTGAAGATGACTCAGAGTCGTGTAGAGCATCCGCAATGACCTGCTCAATCTCATCAGTAAAAAGATAATCAACGGAGCTCGGAGTGAAGATCCTGTCATCCCTCGGCTGCCGGCCCTCACAGATGCACTGAAGAATCGTCAAGATGTTGTTCTGTGTATCCCGAATATCACCGAGCCATTCCCGGAAACTATTGGCCATGCTTAACCGCATCCTGACAGCGGGAGATAAAGGAGGAAGGGAGGATGCACGAGGTGTTGCCGATGAACCAGGCTCCGTAGGTGCCTCCGGCTCAGAATGTCCCGAGGGCTTACTCTTTTCCCTTTGTAAAGGCCTAGGGTTCTTCGGTTTATGATCCGCCCCAAACTCAGGCACACCGGCATCGAGACACAAACTGTGGATCAAGTGAGGGACGATCAAGCTCCGTGTATAAACCTTCTGATTGATCGAGATCTCGTCATACAATGCCTGTCCCACATCCACATTCAGGCCAAACGTCAACGCATACAGCATGCCTAGGTCACCAATATGAAAATGTGTCAAGTTGTTTTTAGGCAACAACCGACTACGAATAAATCGACACACTGGACCTTCCGGTCCTCCGCCCAGTCGTGGTGACCAACTCCTTCCGGTCTCCTCCCGGTCTCAACGTCCAGGCCACATCCGGGCAAACTCTCAATCTCAACTCCTCCAAAGGATCCTGCCCCAAACTCGCTACATGCACAATCTCCTCCTTATAATCCCGACCTCAAAGCCGCTAAGTTGTATTTCCGATTAATTACCTCCGGTGTAAAGGGAACTTCCACCCCTCGAACCACGACTACCTTTGTCCCCAAGTCGGTTTCCGAGCAATTAGCATAAAATTCCCGAACTAGGGAGCCATTTACCGGGGTAGTCGGGATAGTCATCAAGGCTTCCCATTTCCGATCCTTCAAGCAGTTTAGCGAACCCCGGATCGACCTTCGCCTCCAAAATAGCCCTCTCAACCAACATGTTTCTTGAAAAGTAGTGTTTAGTATAAACGTCATGGGCTCTAGGGTTCACGAATCGACGAGGCAATGGCATCGGGCAACGGTTTTAGACTTCTTTCTGGAGAGGGTGCCACAGGTACAACCGGCTCCTCCTCCCGGGTAGCATCGGCAGTTTCTCCGCCTACAGAGCGAACCTCCACCTTTCTCGAACTCTAGGCATCCGTACCAAAGGCACATCATCATCGGTCTCGGACTCCGAAGTTGGCTCATCTCTTAAGGTTGCCCTAGTTTGGGTGGTTCAGGGGTTGCTCACGAATACTCACACCCGGTTAGGATCAACTAAGGTAGGGTCAATTTCTTTACGCTTTTTCCCGCCTCCGGGCCACTTCCTTACCATGCCTCTTCACAACCGCTTCTTATGAACCATTTCCACGCCTAGTCTAAACCAAACAATCCAAATGTGCACAAAAGATACCCGTTTAACATCCAAAGCGGGATTTCAAATCAACCAAACCACAAACCACAACCATAATCATCCATTCACCACCCATCACAACACCACATCACCAAAACAGAGCAGAAAGAAACACCAAAACCAGAAAAAAAACAAATTAAGGTGACATTCAAGAAAACGAGCCGACCCAAAGATCGAACTCACAAAAACGTGAATGAAATCTAGAAAAGTTGTTACTAACTTACCGAGTAGGGTGAGTAGATGTTGATTGAGGTGAAAACGAGTCCAAACAACACAAAATTGGCTCCCAAAATCGGATTTTTCTCTCAAAAAGTCGGACTGAAGTGGGTCCTGATTCTCCAAAAATATCGTGTGTTGGGGGATTTGGTTATGAAAATCAAAGAGAGGGTATCAAGGGCGGCCTGTAGCACTTTGAATCGCTCAAATCGGTTTAGAATCGACGATTTTAGGGCAAAAGGAGGGAGAGAAACCGTTTTTGATTTTTGAAATTCTGAAAAGTGAGGGTTCACTCGATGAAGGGGTATATATAGACCGAGGTTGGACGCTCGTCCAACTCAGTGGACGGGCGTCCACTGAGAAATCAGATGAATCGGACGGGCGTCCCGTGTTATTAGACGCTTCGTCCAAGATTTTGAATCACATACGAGATTGGAGGAATAAAGCGACGGGCGCCCAGGCTTAGTGGGGACGCCGTCCCGAAAATTGGTCAAAGCGGACGGGCGCCCAGAGTTACGGACGGGCGTCCACGCAGTTTAAGTGCAAAAATCATAAAATTTCCATACACATCAAATTCAAAATTGCCCTTCTTATTAAACTTATATAAAACTTCAAAAATACAAATAAAAATCAAACGAAGTACATAAAATTACTAGAAAATAAATAAAAGCAGATGGAAAACAAAGTGGGTTGCCTCCCCACTCCGGCGCTTTTGTTTTACGTCGTTTGCTCGATTTAAACATCCTAAGAACGCTAGTCATCATAAATGTCCGACCAATCGATCACTCGAATGAGACGGCGGAGCATGTCAATCGCCGGAGGGAAATCATACTCATCTTGTAAACCCCGGGTCCTCACCATTACATCAACACCTCGAAAGTGCTCAGCTTTGCAAAGACTAGCGCTAAATCTGTCGAAGATCGGATCATTGAGGATGGTGTAAGAGGCGCCCTAGAGCTGCTGTAACTCCTCAAGAGTAAAGTCTCCACCTCCCGAACAACGGGAACAATAAGAACATAGGTGACCGTCTTGACGCGGGTACTAATGTCAAAATCTACGTGCAAAACGATGGTTCCTCCCGGTCCGTCATCTACATGAATGAGTGGAATCCTCCAAGGAAAGGTAACTCCTCCGTTGAACACCGAAATCCATATCTAGAAAGCACAACTAATCGATGAGATAAAAACAACAACTTAATAAGGCTAAAACTGAATAAACTAAACTTAAATACTAATACTATCAAAGCATAAAACAAAACAACTAAAAGAACGATATCTAGGTTGCCCCCTAGTGGCGCTTTTGGTTAATGTCGTTAGCTCGACACATTGTAAGCTCAGCCTGGATCAGGCCATTTAACCTTTCTGCCAGCCACTACCTCGTTTAAGCTCTGATCAGTAGTGTGGCTGCAGAAACAGCATCTCACACATGGGGTGAAATCTTTGAAAGCTCTCCAAACCTTCTTAAGTCTCCCATGGTTGTGTTCTTTCTCCTCCGACTCCTCTTGATGACGTTTAAGTTGTCGCTCCCTCTCAAACTCTTCCATATCAAGACTACCGCTAGAACTTCTTCAGACGGATCACTACCGTCATCCTCGGAGAACAAGTCGGGTGATAACTCGTCAAATTCTTCGACCGAGTAACACCACATCCGAGAATATCGAGAAATTTAACAATCAAAGATGTCTCTTTGGGTTCACCAATATAGTGTTTGCACCTCGACCGTTGACTCAAACGGTTCACCACTATAACCACGAAGTTCTAGAACGCCTCCGGAATGATTTGGAGAATCTCGAAAGGGCCGGACCAACGTGTCCTTAACTTTCCAGAAGCAGATGTAACCTAGAATTATATAGAAGAACTTGTTCGCCGACATGAAATTCTCTTTTCTTAATCTTAGCATCGTGGAGTAGCTTCATCTTATCTTTACTAATCCCTGGCACTTTCATAGGCCTGGAGTGCGATTAAATCCACTCATATAATCTGCTGTAGTCGATGCTTCCCACAAGATTGGGAATCAAAGTTCGTAAACTTTGTAGCCCAATAAGCTCTATGCTCTAACTCGACGAGCAGATGACATGGTTTCCGTAGACCATTTGATATGGTGATGTACCCGTGGGGGTCTTATAGGCGATTCGATATGCCCACAAGACATCATCCAACTTTAGACTCCGGCTTTCCTATGATCATCATAATGATCTTCTCGGGATCTTCTTAATGCTGGTTGCTCCTTTCAACCTCGACCACTAGTCATAGGATGGTACGGTGTGCCAATTTTATGCCGGACACCATACTTCTCAAGTACTTTCTCTAGGGGTCGGTTGTAAATGCGTCCCCTTCATCATCGATCAAGGCACGTGGACATCCAAACCTCACGAAAATATTCTTCTTTAGAAATTTCATCACCGTCTTATGATCATTGTGAGGAGTGGCTTGGGCCTCCACCCATTTAGACACGTAATCACACGCAGACTAAGATATATTTATTACCGCAAGATGATGGGAATGGTCCCATAAAATCGATACCCCATACATCAAAGACTTCGCATTCGAGGATGGGTTTTAAAGGCATGTCAAAACGCCTTGTCGAGTACCGGTTCTTTGGCACCTATCACAAGCTTTACGTAAAGCTTCCCGTATCTTTAAAGATCGTAGGCCAATAGAAACCGGATTGAAAGATCTTAGCAACGGTTTTCCAAGGACCAAAGTGACCTCTGTGGGTCCACTGTGGCTTCGCTCAATGATGTCTCGTTGCTCGGATTCTCGGAATACATCTCCTAAGCAAACCATCTTTTGAGATCTTGAAAAGATAAGGTTCATCCCAAACGAAATATTTCAAATCCGAGAAGAACTTTTTCTTCTCCTCGATAAGACATCTCGGATCGAGATAACGGCCATGAAGGTAGTTTACAATGGAAGAATACCATGGAACATCGGGGAGCGCCATCGATCAACATGATGTTCTCTGAGGAAAGTAAAGATCTATATCATCCGGTTCATCCTTTTCCTCATTTAACATCCTAGACACGTGATCCGCTACTACATTCTCACCGCTTTTTGTCCTTAATTTGAACGTCAAACTCTTGTGTAGGTCAATATCCAACGTAGTAAGCGCGGTTTAGCCTCTTTCTTAGTCATCGAGTAAGCATAAGTTAGCGTGATGATCACCCACACGATCACTTGAGCTCCTAACAAGTAACTACGAAACTTGTCCATAGCAAAGACTACGGCTAGTAGTTCCTTTTCGGTAGTAGTATAGTTAACTTGAGAGGGATTCAATGTGTGACTTGCGTAATAGATAGGCTGGAACTTTCCTTGATCTTTTGCCCTGAAACGACTCAACAAAGATAGTTTGATCGCCGCACATAAGCTCAAATGGTAGGTTCCAAATAAAGCGATATAAGAATCGGAGGCGAGATATTAAACGATCCTTAAGCTCCTCAAACGCTTGCTTGCAGCTCTCATCAAAATTAAACTCAACGTCTTCCTTTAGTAAAGTAGACAGGGGCTTGGCTATCTTGGAGAAATCTTGAATGAACCTCCTATAGAAGCCGACATGTCCGAGAAAACCTCGGACCTCCCGAACATTCTTAGGGTAACTCATCTTCTCAATAGCTTCTACCTTGGCCCTATCTACTTATACCTTTGGCGGAGATCTTGTGGCCAAGAACTATTCCTTCATCTACCATGAAATGGCATTTTTCCCAATTAAGTACTAGGTTCTTTTCCACACATCCTGGATAACACTGATCAAGATTGTCAAGGCAATCATCAAAAGATCGACCAAAACCGAAAAATCGTCCATAAAAATCTCCATACACTTTTCTACAAGCCCGTCAAAGATGGCTAGCATACATATTTGAAATGTATTTGGGGCATTGCAGAGACCGAACGGCATTCGTCTCAGAGGCGAATGTACCATAAGGTGAAGGTGGTCTTTTCTTGGTCATTTGGATCAATGGGTATCCGGAAATATCCGAATATCCATCTAGGAAACAAGAGAATCGTGCCCCGCCAGACTTTCGAGCATCGGTCAATGAATGGAAGGAAAGTGATCTTTCATGGTTACCTCATTGAGCTTTCGATAATCGATGCAAACTCAGTAACCCGAGAACAAGCCTCAATGCAATTTCTCTCTCCTTCGCATTCTTTTCAATTGTAATTCCACCTTTTTGGGAACTACTTGAGTCGGGAAACCCATTCGCTATCCGCGATGGCATAAATGATTCCCATGTCCGAAGTTTAATGATTTCCTTTTAACGACTTCTTGCATATGAGGTTAAGCCTTCACTGGGTGTCTCGACACACTTGGCGCCTCATTCGCCTTGATCTTGTGCATGCGGATGTCGGGAGATATTCCCCGATATCTCCTACTTGCCAACCAAAAGCTTTTTCATTCTTCTTCAAGACGTTGATCGGTTTCATTTCCTCCAGACGCGGAAAGCTTGGCATGAGATATGATTAAAGGAAGCTTGTCGCCTTCTCTTAAGAACACATACTTAAGATGTTTAGTAACGGCTTTAACACCAAATCCGCAGGGGGTCTTCTAAACTAGACTTGAGATCTCCACTTTTCAATTCAATATCATTGAGTTTACTCGTGGTCCCACCGCCAAAGCTTCTCCTTCCAAATGCTCTTCCTCAAAATCAGCTGCTAGTTGATCCAGATTCACCCTACCATGAGTATTCAGATTATCAACTAATCGCTCATATTCTGGCTTCTACACCATGACTTGCTTATCCATATAGTCGGTGAAATCATCCGTCATATAATCAATGGAAAAGCCGGTTGGAGGGCCAGAGGGTACTTGAATGGACTTTAAGACATTGTAACTCACCTCTTGGTCACCAACTCGGATAGTCACGTGCCCACCATCGCAGTCGATGAGAGCTCTAGCTGTAGATAAGAAAGGTCTTCCTAGAATCAACGGAACGTTTTCGTCTTTCTCTATATCTAAAACATACCAATCAACTGGAAAGGTAAATCGATCAATCTGAACCAAAACGTCTTTTAGGATTCCAGAAGCTTTCTTAGAGGATCTATCCGCGAATTGTAAACTCATAGTAGTGGGTTCTAGAAGACTTTGTAAACCGAGCTGTTTGCATACAGACATTGGCATAAGGCTTATAGAGGCACCTAGATCACACAAAGAATTTGGGAAGACTAGACCTCCCATTAAAACTGTAAGCACGAATTTGCCAGGGTCACCTCTTTTAATTGGTAAGTTTTCATAATTAATCATGGAACAATCCTCACCAATCTGCCTTTCCATGCCTGCTAATTTCTTTTTCAAGACACAACATCCTTGATAAATTTTGTATACTTGGGCATCTCGACTAAGACATCCGACAATGGAAGATTCACTGAGTATTTTTCAAAAGGTTTAGCACCTTTCGCACTTCTTATCCTCAATCAAAGGAATGTTGCTCTTTCTCGGTGGAAATGGAAGTTTCTTAAGGTCATCCTCGAGAAAACCTTTTCGAGGATGCACCGGCGACTCTGTCTTCCAGATCCTTCCAACGAACAGCTTTTTTGATTTCTCGAGTAGGGGGTCACCTCCGACTTTCGCTTGCTTTTTCGGTCCTCAAAGGATCAGCCACTTGAGGCTCACCAAATTCTTCACCTCTCGGGGATCACCACCGAGTTTTCTCTTGCGAGTTGGAGTGTAGGGGCTCAGCTTCCTCCTGCCTTATCAATGGCAGGAGGGGCTAGTGGTTTCCCGGATGGGAAGGACCACTAACTTGAGTACCGCTCCTAAGATTCATTGCACTGGCCTCCTCCTTACCGTATTGAATTGATGGCACGAGGTCAGTACATGGGCCTTTGTTCAAATCAGCCTGAGCAACTTGACCACCCTTTGGATTCTTCTCAGTGAAACTGGCAGGCGCTGCCTGAGGTCTGAAAGCCAACTGCTCAGCCAGTTGCCCAATTTGTCTCTCAAGATTCTTCATCGATCTACTTTGCTCCTCCAACTTAGCTTCAAGATTTGTAGGTTGGGAGGGGCCTTGAGAGTTTTGGAGATTTGGAGCATAGGGCTGGCTGGGCCGACTTTGAAATTGAGAATTTGAATTGGAAGGCCAATTCTGATTGAATTTTTGCGTAGAATTGGAAAAATTCGAGTTTTGATTCTGATTAAACCCAGGGTTTCTGTTGAAATTCTGATTCGAATTAAAATTCGAGTTGGGATTGAAATTAGAAGATGGATTAAACCCTTGGTTTTGAAAATTGCCCTGGCCTGGAAACTGATTGAACCTTTGATTGTTCTGGCCATAGAATGCATTCACTTCCGATTCTCGTCCGTTCATAGGCGTAATTTAGAAGTGTGCCCCACCTCGTCACAATTTTGACATGTGACTTGATTGTACTTGTCCATAGTCATGAAGCAGCGTTTACTTGATAGGTGCGGGGATTAAATTGACATTGGCCATTCATATGGCCGGTCCGACAAACAATTTTATGCAATCTGAGAACACGAGGGTTACGTGGAAAAAGGAAGTTTGATTTATAGGATTGGAAACTTGAGGGGACCATCTCGCTTTGCAAAGATGGCAATCAAACTTTGTAAATTGACTTCCTCAACCTTGGGAGGAGGAGGTGCTTGAATTGCTTGATAAGAGGGGCATAGTTATATTTGGCAATGTCCTCAAACAATGCCCATCCTCATCAAAGCGTTTTCTTGAAATGCCCCGCTTGAAGAACTATTGACCATGCCTTTTGTAAGCTCGGTCAATCCACTCGAAGAATGTATTGACTGCGCTTTCCAGTGGCAAGCCATGGTGGGGCATTTTCTAAGAAGGACTTGAATCTCTTCCAACACTCGAAGAAAGATTCATTCTCTCTCGATAAAATGTGAAAATGTCATTGGCTAATTGGGCGCTTTTTGAAGGTGGGAAATATTGACTCAAGAACTCCTTTTCGAGTTCGCCCGTGTGGTGATAGATTCGAGGAAGGAGAGAGGTGTACCACTCTTTAGCCTCTCCTTTCAGAGAAAAAGGAAAAAGTTTAAGTTTAATAGCATCCTCACTTACTCCTTGGATGCGTGTAGTACCGCATATTTCTAAGAATGTGTGTAAGTGGGTATCGCGGATTCTACGATTGGTAGCCGTGAAAAATTGATGCGTCTTTGCATCATCCGGATAAGTCCTGGCTTCACTCAAAGGTTTGTGCAAGAATGGCATTTGGAATAACAATAGCCGGGTTGACCTTGACTTCGCCTGGCATGGCGAGTCCGCCAATGTACGTCTATTATCGCGCCATTATCACAAAATCAGTGATTTCTCTTGCTAGTTGTTCTTCAAGATCTCGCTCGGTTCTGTCTGCCAGAACCGCAGAACGGAAATTCCGCCTGTTTGGCCGGACTATGGTTTGCTCGGGATCAGGGGTGTATATCAACGGTCCCTTTTGACTCCGAGTTTGCATAAACCGGACCAAAAACAAGTGGAACAAAACCTAAAAACTAAGAAGAGATAAAAGCCTAAACTAAAAATTAAAAGCCTAAAGAGAGGAAAGGGAAAGGAGAAAAGGAAACAAAAGTGTTAAAGAAAACAATACCGGACGGACGTCCAAAAGATTGGACGGGCGTCCAGATGAAATTGAGATCGGACGGGCGTTTAGTAATGTAAACGCCGTCTCGATGATGAATATTCGAACGGGCGTCCAAAACTTATGGACGCTCGTCTAAGTGAATAAAACCAGAGCAGAATTGATAATTTTCCAGCGGACGGGCGTCCAATATCCCAGACGCCCGTTTGCTCACGGGAAAACTTAGAACAGAAGCAGGAATTTGCAGAGAATGCAAGAAGGTAAGAAAGAACGTTAGAAAAGCAGTAAAAAGCGTAAGATCTAACTTCAAGAAAAATACTAAGGAAGGTTTTAAACCCTAATTATCTACTTAATAACTACTAAAACAATTATCAACTAAAAGCAGAATTTAAAACGGATTAAAAGCAAAACGAAACAAAAACAAGCAGAAAAAACAGAAAACGAAAACAAAAACTAGACAACCGTCCGGTTCCCGACAACGGCGCCAAAAACTTGTCACGGATTTTATCAACAGAATAAACAAGTAATAATCCGGTTAACCTCAAGTATAAGGATCGTAGTATGGAGGCTAATGCCGGTCGATCTTACGGGAACTAAACGATTGTGATTTCTAGTTTTTATCTAACTAACCTATGTCACGATTACTAAGCTAAATAACGGATAAAACTAAACGAAGACTGTAAATTAAACTTAACTAAAACGTAAAACTGGACAGAAGAGATGATCTAAAGCCAGGAAAGATACGGGCTGCGAACCAATTTAAACTAACTAATCTAAGATGCGGATAAAAGTAAACTAACTAGACAAATTCAAGCTTTTAAGGATTTAAATCAAATTTATAACGAGCAAACGAGGATTGATCCACCTATCCAACAAGCATTGATTCCCTATCTCGATTATATTGCAGTTTTTATTCAGGTTGTGATTCACCTCACCTAAACATGAACCCTAATTCCTTAGAAAGTTCATCTATCAATCTACTATCTTCCGATGTAAGATTAACGCGTTTAATGACCAAAGGTGCAAACTTTGTGTTTATAACCTAGTAATCAGACCTATTAACTTCCGTTATGATAGATTCGAGTTACTATTCTTATTCATGGTGATCTAGGGTTTATTAAGACTTCCATCAACAATAAACGATCAACACATGCATATCTTCCGATATAAAAGCAAATTAAACATGAATAAGCATGAATAAGAAACAACCTTTATTAAAACTCACAGTATAATCGAAGAAAACGAAATCAACAATTGTTGGACGGCTTCACAATACTCGTTTGATGAAGCTTTTAGCCTCTGAACATCCTCAAGAACTCAAATTTGCGAAAAGCGATTGCATAAAAAGTAACTAGTGTTTAATCTAAATTAAGAGCATAAAAATAGGAATAAAAGATGAAAACGCAGCCTAAAGCGCCCCTAGGTTTAGGGTTTTGAATAATGTGTGTATGATCCTCCTTTGTGGAAAAACGGCCGACTATATATAGATTTTAAAGTCGGTTCGCTAAGTCGGCCACCGGACGCCCGTCTCGAAACCTTGAACGCCCGCCCACTCTTCATATGAACTTCAAATCGGGCGAGTCATGACCAGACGCTTCGCCCGCACGGCGCCCACTCCAGCGCCCAAACTTCTCGAATCAAAGATGACATCCTGGACGCTCGTTCGATTACACTGCACGCCCGCCCACCGGACGGAGATTCAGACGCTTGATTTGATATGATCGATTTTGATTTATTGATCTTTATCTCTTCTATCTCTATCCCACTTCTTCATTATCTCTTTTATCATCAATTAGCTCGAACTTAATCAACCTTTGATCATCTTTTGAGCCTCAAACATGTATCTATAACACATAAAAACATCATAAAATGTAATAATGCTCAAATAATCATAAAATCACAATTAAAACACATAAATCAACCTATTTTGCGATTAACTCATTTAAAATATCATTTGCTCAATATATCCATTAAACCTCGTTTCTTATGCAATTTAGTACAATTACGGGAAAAATATCATAGAATATAGCGTTATAAATCGTATAAATTCACCCTTAACAACTCCCCACACTTAAGCTTTTGCTCGTCCCGAGCAAAACAAAACAAAAGTTAGGCTCGAGAGAAAACAGCATCTAAACGTGCATAACACATATCCACTAAATCAGAAGTTCACCCTTGTGCGTGTGCATAGCCATAATAAACTTCCACTATATCCAAACTCGAGAAACTCAAAGCAAAACTAGCTAATACCCCCTTGTAGACTAGTGATAAAGGACACTCATAAGATGCACCCTACAAACGTGATATATCCCGAAAAGAATGATCGAATATATCTAGGGCCTTTCTGAAATACTCAGAGGATAATCCCTACAACATATATCATCGGTTTCTTTGGGGATAAGGTAGATGATAACTTAGTCTTATATACATTTCATAACACTTTATCAGTTGATTTAACTTTTCACTTAAAACACACATCAGAATGAGCTCTTGCCCTGTCATAGCAGAATAGGACATTTCGAGATAATACCCTACCTTACTCCAATCATAAAGGCGACTTCTTCCGATCGTCGTGAGCTTTTAGTCATCATAGTGGTATAGGACATACGTGGTATACCCTATCTCACTCAAATCATCGACTAGCTTCCGACACACCCAAAAATTCTTCATATTTATTCAACTTTTTCATTTGACAATAAGTTACGTGTTACTTATCACATTCAAACGTCTAGATATTCACAGTATATCATACTCGAAACTAAATACAAACTATCATAAACCTCACGATATATACGTAGCACTAAGCACATGACTTACGAGAAAATCAAAAACCACTAATCCAAAAGGGGTATAACTTTATAAATTAGCTCATCATTCACTATGGCTCGTGAAAAATAGTGTCAGGTGAAACATCTAACTTACCAAATATATGATACATTTAATCGAATCGCCTACTCGGGACAAAACAAAAACAACAGTGTCGGAAAATTTCAAAAATTTTAGCTCATTTGCATAGAAACATTACGAATTAAACAAATGTGTAGATACATATCGAAACATTCCCCTCCCCCACACTTAAAAATCAACATGTCCTCATGTTGTGCAAAACGAAAGAAAAGGAAAAGACTTAGTGATTTAAATCGAAACTCGAATCTTTGGTCGGGCCGAGCCTTCATAATGATATCAAGAATGCGTAACTGGACAATGTAGATACCGCACATCTTAGACAACATGGAACCATCTCGGGAAAGCGGGAGTCATACCAACATGAAAAGAGATATCAAAAATAAAGATAAAGCAAAGTGAGAGCACTCAATACATCCAGAAAGTTGAAACACAGTGGAAATGAAAGTACGCTCGCCTTATGGCTTACAAGATCTATCGAAAATAAATAGTAGCAATATCAAAAATACAACGAACCAAGTAAAAATGTCAATACAAAACAACCAATGTGAAAATAGACAAAATAAGATCAAGGTCGGCTCGGCGCCGCAGAATCATCAGCTGGAGGATCAGAGGAGGGTCCAGAAGGTGGTGCCGTAGCCCTAGCTGCCGAGTCAGGCTGCTCCTCATCTGAAGATGACTCAGAGTCGTGTAGAGCATCCGCAATGACCTGCTCAATCTCATCAGTAAAAAGATAATCAACGGAGCTCGGAGTGAAGATCCTGTCATCCCTCGGCTGCCGGCCCTCACAGATGCACTGAAGAATCGTCAAGATGTTGTTCTGTGTATCCCGAATATCACCGAGCCATTCCCGGAAACTATTGGCCATGCTTAACCGCATCCTGACAGCGGGAGATAAAGGAGGAAGGAGGATGCACGAGGTGTTGCCGATGAACCAGGCTCCGTAGGTGCCTCCGGCTCGAATGTCCCGAGTGCTTACTCTTTTCCTTTGTAAAGGCTCAGGGTTCTTCGGTTTATGATCCGCCCCAAACTCAGGCACACCGGCATCGAGACACAAACTGTGGATCAAGTGAGGGACGATCAAGCTCCGTGTATAAACCTTCTGATTGATCGAGATCTCGTCATACAATGCCTGTCCCACATCCACATTCAGGCCAAACGTCAACGCATACAGCATGCCTAGGTCACCAATATGAAAATGTGTCAAGTTGTTTTTAGGCAACAACCGACTCTGAATAAATCGACACTGGACCTTCCAGTCCTCCGTCCAGGTCGTGGTGACCAACTCCTTCCGGTCTCCTCCCGGTCTCAACGGTCCAGGCCACATCCGGGCAAACTCTCAATCTCAACTCCTCCAAAGGATCCTGTCCCAAACTCGCCTATGCACAATCTCCTCCTTATAATCCCGACCTCAAAGCCGCTAAGTTGTATTTCCGATTAATTACCTCCGGTGTAAAGGAACTTCCACCCCTCGAACCACGACTACCTTTGTCCCCAAGTCGGTTTCGAGCAATTAGCATAAAATTCCCGAACTAGGGAGCCATTTACCGGGGTAGTCGGGATAGTCATCAAGGCTTCCCATTTCCGATCCTTCAACAGTTTGACGAACCCCGGATCGACCTTCGCCTCCAAAATAGCCCTCTCAACCAACATGTTTCTTGAAAAGTAGTGTTTAGTATAAACGTCATGGGCTCTAGGGTTCACGAATCGACGAGGCAATGGCATCGGGGCAACGGTTTTAGACTTCTTTCTAGGAGGGGCTGCCCTAGGTACAACTGGCTCCTCCTCCCGGGTAGCATCGACAGTTTCCTCCGCCCTAGACGAACCTCCACCTTTCTGAACTCTAGGCATCCGTACCAAAGGCACATCATCATCGGTCTCAGACTCCGAAGTTGGCTCATCTCTTAAGGTTGCCCTAGTTTGGGTGGTTCTAGGGGGTTGCTCACGAATACTCACACCCCGGTTAGGATCAACTAAGGTAGGGTCAATTTCTTTACGCTTTTTCCCCGCCTCCCGGGCCACTTCCTTACCATGCCTCTTCACAACTGCCTTCTTATGAACCATTTCCACGCCTAGTCTAAACCAAACAATCCAAATGTGCACAAAAGATACCCGTTTAACATCCAAAGCGGGATTTCAAATCAACCAAACCACAAACCACAACCATAATCATCCATTCACCACCCATCACAACACCACATCACCAAACAGAGCAGAAAGAAAACACCAAAACCGGAGAAAAAAACAAATTAAGGTGACATTCAAGAAAACGAGCCGACCAAAGATCGAACTCACAAAAACGTGAATGAAATCTAGAAAAGTTGTTACTAACTTACCGAGTAGGGTGAGTAGATGTTGATTGAGGTGAAAACGAGTCCAAACAACACAAAATTGGCTCCCAAAATCGGATTTTTTCTCTCAAAAAGTCGGACTGAAGTGGGTCTGATTCTCCAAAAATATCGTGTGTTGGGGGATTTGGTTATGAAAATCAAAGAGAGGGTATCAAGGGCGGCTGTAGCACTTTGAATCGCTCAAATCGGTTTAGAATCGGCGATTTTAGGGCAAAAGGAGGAGAGAAACCGTTTTGATTTTTGAAATTCTGAAAAGTGAGGGTTCACTCGATGAAGGGGTATATATAGACCGAGGTTGGACGCTCGTCCAACTCAGTGGACGGGCGTCCACTGAGAAATCAGATGAACTGGACGGGCGTCCAGGTTATTAGACGCTCGTCCAAGATTTTGAATCACATACTGATTGGGAGGAATAAAGCAGGCGGGCGTCGAGGCTTAGTGGGACGCCGTCCCGAAATTGGTCAAAGCGGACGGGCGTCGAGTTCGGACGGGCGCCCACGCAGATTTAAGTGCAAAAATCATAAAATTTCCATACACATCAAATTCAAAATTGCCCTTCTTATTAAACTTATATAAAACTTCAAAAATACAAATAAAAATCAAACGAAGTACATAAAATTACTAGAAAATAAATAAAAACAGATGGAAAACAAGTGGGTTGCCTCCCACTCAAGCGCTTTTGTTTACGTCGTTTGCTCGACGAAACATCCTAAGAACGCTAGTCATCATAAATGTCCGACCAATCGATCACTCGAATGAGACGGCGGAGCATGTCAATCGCCGGAGGGAAATCATACTCATCTTGTAAACCCCAGTCCTCACCAGCTACATCAACACCTCGAAAGTGTAATTGAATGGAATTTTTGAGCTATTATATTACTACGTTTAGAACGTGAAAGAATGAAACAATATATTCAATAATAGGTGTCACCACCCGGTGATGGTGGGTGGTAAGAGATAAGTTGGGGTGATAGAGTATGGTAAGATGGGTAGAGAGTGGGGCAATGTAGGTTTGGGTGGGGTAGGATGTGTAATGTTGTGTAAAGAAAAGTGATATATAGTTGGGTAAGGTAATGTTACGATACGTGATCAGGTAAGGGTCAACAAAGTAAGGTGGTGATGAGGTAGAATGAGTAGGGTAGTGTGATATCCCACATTGGAAGTGAGGGAAGCGCATCACCACCATATAAGTGTGAGAAATAAATGTCTTGTCAACTCGGGTTAGCCCTTTTAGATCAAGCGAGAACGGCGGTCTAAGCAGTTGACCGGACCATTTATTACTCATTTAGCCTACCAGTGGGTCTATGGGTGTTCTGAGAATGGTATCGAACATTGCGCCATACGAACTAAGTGCCACACCTTGAAAAACGGTGGGGGTCACCTCTAGAATCCTATGGTAGGGATGAACTGGGACAAGTCTTGGCCGTCCTGGCGAGGACGCCAGTCCCTTATAGTAGGGGGGGGGGGGAATGTGATATCCCACATTGAGAGTGAGGGGAGCGCATCACCACCATATAAGTGTGAGACATAAAGATCTTGTCAACTCGGGTTAGTCCTTTTAGACCAAGCGATGACGGCTGTCTAAGCAGTTGACCGGACCATTTATGACTCATTTAGCGCTACCAGACCCAGGGTCTGAGGGTGTAACAGGTAGTGTTAGGTGGGATATATAGCCCTACCCTATCACCCGTTGTAGGTCGGTAGGTTGCTTAACTCCACACAGTGTTTGTATCCTCTTGAACGATTGTCATGTTTGGCATGCTTCTAAACAGAAATTGGAAAATCAAGTTGTGTCGGACCTTTGACTGGCAAATCAGGTCATGCCTTTTCTGACATTAAAAATTAGGTAAACGTAGTTCCTTACGTTTAAACGTAAGAAACATTACGTTTAAACGTAGAGAAATTTGAATAATCGCAACTCCTAATTTATTAAAATAACCTACGTTTAAACGTAGTATCCTTACGTTTAAACGTAAGGAACCTACGTTTAAACGTAGGTTATTTCAATAAATTAGGAATTAGTTAATAATGTATATTTCTGTACGTTTAAACGTAGATTAGAACGCATTTATCTATGTTCAAACGAAATTTTTCTATGTTTACAAAGCAATTATCTACGTTTGGAAGTGGTAGATGGCAATTAATGTTGTTGTAAGGTACTTGTTCAATATACACCACATTAACGGGCTATTTTTCCCATTCCTTCAGAGTCTTTCATGTTAATATAAATTTTCTAACCACTTCTTCATCTTTCAAGTCCATTTCTGCGTCATTCAAGTGCTCAAATGGGTAAGTTTTTGCTATTTAATTTGTCTTAATTCAAGTGCTCAATGTGATTATGTTATTTATGCTAGTAATGAAATGTACTTAAACTAAATGTGTGTTTTTAGTAGGTTATTTATGTAATGTTTATACATTTAAGTAGTGTATTAACTCTTTTCTTAATTAGTGTTATTGTTTAGGGTTTAATTACTAGGGTTTAGTGTAAGTAATGATATGTATTTAACCGAAATGTGTGTTTTATGTAGTGATTATGTTATTTATATTGTAGTAATGATATGTATTTATCGAAATGTGTGTTTTAAGTAGTGATTATGTTATTTATATTGTAGTAATGATATGTATTTAACCGAAATGTGTGTTTAAGAGGGTTGTTTATGTAATGTTTATACATCTAAGTAGTGTGTTTAAGTCTTTGGTATTGTTTGATTGTAGTAAACTTTGGTATTGTAGTTTTGAGAAGTTGGGAAATTTGTTGTTGGTAGTAATGGAATTGTCCATATTGATGGTTTGATCTTGCATAAGGGTGCTGTTCCTACCCAAAATGGTACTGAAAATGGCTCTGTTTCAGAGACCATTGTTATTGGAAATATTGATCACACTTAAACTTAGAGTGAAATAGTTTTAAGTGTTAAAAGTCTTTGTTTCCTTGTTTGAAACATCTTAAAAGGCGAAAATAGTCTTTGTTTCCTTGTTGGGGTTTAATTAGTAGGGTTTTCGTGTAAGTATATTTTGTTTTGTATTTGTGATAAATTTGCTTAGGTAGGGTTTTGAATTATTATATTGAATGTCTATAATGCATTTTAAGTTGTTATCTAAGTTGATATTGAATGATTGACTTGAATTGTTTTTATAAAAAAAAAAGATAATCACAACACTATGATTGTTGTCTCGTTCAACGGAGAATTTACGTACGATCCTCTCTATAACCGGTGGAATCATGTAAATGGATCGATGTTCTCATTATTTGTCCTAAAGAACATAAGATTGAATGCGTTGTTGGATAAATTGCATGTGAGGCTTGGTATTGATCGGTCTATTTCAAAGCTCAGCGTAAAAGCTTTGTTTACTTATGCTAGTGTGGGGAATATACCACTGGCGATATCTTAGACGACGAGACACTAAATGGTTACATTAAGCGGCCTCGGCGGTAAAAATGTAATTTTTGCGTGAATGCTACACCAGTGGAGGCAAACAATGAACCGATATTTGAGGATGATGGCATTGATTTAAATCAAGATTGCAATGCCCCGGATGATAACAATAATTCGGATTATATATAGTCTTGGTAATTTCCCTTCTTTGGTACAAGAACTTGCTACAGATCCAAATTTTAATCCATTCGAGCAACAGTATGGATGTAGTGGGTTTGAAAACCATGTTTCTACACAAAGGCTTGGTGAAGCTTCGGACCAACAGTTTCAGTATGAACCAGTCAGACCAAGTCATAATCTTTCAAATCAACCTTCAAGTAGTCATGTTCGTGTTGAAATGGTTGATGAATACACTGCTCCGTTTGAATTCGGTCCTCCAAGTTATAATGTTATAAATAGCCAATCACATAATCCATTTCAGTATCCTCCTAACCAACCTTCAAGTAGTCGTGTTCCACCTATCCAACAGCCATATAATTTGTTTGGTGGATCAGTCACTAGTTTTTTGGCTTCTCCGTTTGCACCTCATATTCAAACCGATCAAACGGGCAGGGATGACAACAATAATCAGGGTGCCAATGCTAGGGCTAGTGTACGAGAAGATTATTCATGGAGGATTCCCACATTTGAAGATTATGATTTACGCGTTGTCTATCTGCGATGCGTTACATATGAATGGCGTGAGCGAATTGTTCATTGGGAAGCAATATGATTCGAAAGAAGATTTTAATTTGAAAATAAAATCGTATGCGGTTGCCAATAATTTTCAGATGAGATTGGGTAGGTCGGACACACGTTGCTTGTATTACACATGTCTAAACGATACATGCAAATGGCATGTAAGGCGAAAAGGGTGAAGACAAATACAACACATACATTTGAGATCACAGCGTTGAATGATGTGCATACTTGTGCCTCTCTCGAATGCGGATAATGACAATCGACAAGCAACACCTGTTGTTATTGCGAGTCTGCTAAGTCAGAAAATGGAAGAACTCGGCAATGAGTATAAACCCAGACATATTATGGAGGACATGCTCACAACTTACAGTGTTCAGTTGACTTATGACCAAGCATACCGAGCTCACGAGATGATGAGAATGCTGGTTAGAGGTTCACCGACGGAGTGTTACAATGCGATACCCTCGTACCTGTGGATGGTGCATGATGCCAATGAAGGGACCTATGTTGATTTTCAACTTGATAATCTGGGAAGGTTCGGTAGTTGTTTCATGGCTTTAGGAGCAAGTCGTCGTGGTTTCAAGTATTGTCGACCTATTTTGTGTGTGGACGCCACTCATCTAAAACCCCATTTCTCAGGGAAACTATTTGTTGTTGTTGCTTTAGATGCTGGTGACCACCTATTCCCTGTAGCCTTCGGTATTGCTAAAAAAGAATGCAACGATTCATGGGGGTATTTCATGAGACAATTGAGGGTGGCCATTGAAGGTATCCATCTTTGAAAAATTGAGCTTTATATCCGATGACACAAGGCTATTAGAAATGTGGTTGGTGGGTATTTCCCAATGCATATCACGGTGTTTGTTATCATCATTTAAAGGGCAATCTAACAAAAAAATGGAAGGATTACGGTTTTGTGAAGACACATTCTATCAAACAACCTATGCATTCTCGGAGGTGAATTTCTCCGAAAGTACGCCTTAATCAAGGCACAATGTCTTGGCGCATATCTAAAACTAGAAGAAATAGGTGTTGAGCGGTGGGCGCGTGCCAAATTTCTGGGAAAGATACGCCTTTAATGACAAGCAATTACGTTGAAAGTTTCAATTTATGCGATTAGAGGAGCTCGTCATTGGCTGTTCTCAGCCTCTTGGAATTCATTAGAGCTACAACTGCAGAGATGGTATAATGATAGGCGAAGGCGCTTGATTGTGCAAGCTGTGTTAGCACCGGAGATCGATAAAATAGTGGCTTGAATATTCTTTGCTAGAAGGAAGTTCGAGGGTTAATCCTATTAACCCCTATGAGTTTGAGGTTCATGGAAATAACTTGCTTCATGGGACGGTAAATCTCTACGAGAGAGGAAGTGTTATTGTGGTTATTTTGAGAAAATAGAAATACCATGAACACATGCTATAACCATAACAACACGCGAGAATTAGTCCACGAACTCTGTTCACGGTATTATATAGTTTGAATGTTTCAAGGAGATTTACATGGGTAGCATATATCTAGTTCTAACAGGAGGATTGGGATGTTCGGAGGCGGTAAGAAACATGAAAGTCGGAGTGCCTAATATGAGATATGCGCTGATGCCGGTGGAGCTCAAGAAGAGGTAGAATTAATACCACTAGAATCCATTTCGAATGGGAGCGTCCAGGCCATCGAGAATGTATGTACTAACCGCAAACATCCAGGACATACAGAGCCGGTTGCACGCAATACGGTAGGAAGTCATTGATTTTTGTTATGGTGGTATTAGAATGGATCGTTATTGTGTAACGTATTAATAGAATGTAGTATTTTATTAATGGATTGTAGTTAATGATTGTATTCGGATTATTAATCGGAATCAAGTTTGTCTTGTAGTACACTACCTCAGTAAAACTAACGAAGAATTACTACGTGGCTTACACACAAGAAAAAGAGTAATGATCGTTGGCTTACATCTGGGGCTTACAAAAATAAAAACAAAGAGTAATGATACATTGAGATAACAATAAGATGACGCTTAAATAAACTAAGGGTGATCATTAAATACGATAGGATGACGCCTAAATAAATGATCTTCAATATTTAGTAATCACCACATTAAACACGACGTGATTTTCTATAGGTTGATCAATGACTTCAAAGCTGCATTCATCTCCCGCATTTAGGTCATTGTCCGTAATGAAATCATTCAACCCGCTTAAACGAACTTTTTGATTTACAACGTTATCACCGGGCATCTTGACTATGTGAGACCCATCAGTTAAATACCGTGGTCGGCTAGTAGTCTGACGGGTCGTCAATCTTCTGTCAATTGCATCATCCGCCTTTCGTTTACCCAATTGTACAACACTTGGGCCACCAGCTAAACAAATTTCAATACATAATCAAGTTAGATAGTTTTTCACAATATAATTTATAGTTTCGAAATTAAAAATCAAATAACTTACTATAATCCATCCCAGACTCCACAACCGATGCCTGGCTGGTCGTAGCCTCGGGAGGGGTCGTAGCCTCGGTAGTAGCATCGCCAGTATCTGCATCAAAATAGACACTCTCATCAATTCACGATAACAAACAATATCTATGTTAATAATACAAATTTCAATATAAATAAACCTACTAAACAATAATTAGATATAAATAACATAATGCTTACCCGAATAAGGATCCTCCACGAATAATTCGTCGACGAAATCCTTCTCGACTCCTCCTTCTGAACTCCCTCCAGCTGCACTCCCTCTTGCCCGGGTTGGGAAATACCTTCAAGAATCTTATCAAACCCGAACATCATCATCGGGTCGTCGGCGGACGGGGTAGGAGATGGATGAGTATGCTGATCCGTATACTGACCAGGTGGAGGCTGATGAGTATCTTGACCAGTGTAGGCGATCGATCATTATCTCGATCGATATGATGACCCTATGTAGACCGATCAGGGTCAAACTGAGAAGATGTGGCCCGGTCAGTATCATGTGGAGGAGGTGAAAGAGGTGGAGGAGGTGGATGCCGATGAGGGGTAGACTGAAAAGATGTTGCCCGGTTAGTATCATAATACATACAACTAAATTTATAACATAAAGCAATTGACAATGAAATAATTTTTAACCAGATCTCTGGATGACAGCGTCTGCATCGACCCCATAAGTTCAAGAAGTATCGCCCAGTGCTCGTTACGCATTTGTATAACCTCTCAAATTACTTGCCGGTTCTCGTCATTACGCGGTAATTTCCTCCCGAATGTCATTGACCCATTATCTATCCTTCTCTTCACAGCCCTATAAAGCCCAGCAGCTTCATCTTCTTCATCAGATTCAACTTCTTCCGCCTGTAGCATCTCAGTGTATGAACTGTGCGGCACATGTCGTGAATGAGGAGGTAGAGGCTGTTGTTGTGAAGTAGAGGGATGTGAAGTAGAATTTCTGTTGTGTAGAGCGTGAGCGTGGGGCTGCTGCAGTAGAGGATGTGAAGTAGCGGCTGACTGTTGTGTAGCAGAGCGTGGCTGCTGTGTAGTAGATTGACGTCTAGGAGGTGGCCGTGCAATTGGTACAGGCCGAGTGATCAGATGTGGGGGCTCATTAATCTCCGCATCAGGGATGCCCCTCTCTAGCATCAACTCCCTATCAACTTCCCTTGCAACCAGATATCCTATAACACGGCTCTACAAACAATGTATATTTCATTAGAATTAACAATAACAAAATGTTTAACCATACAGGATATAATTAAATGAAAATGTTTATTAAGCTTATTACCTTACTTGCCTTCGCCAACAACCCCTTCCACTGCGGAGGGGTAGTTTTGCAACTCCATCTCATCGTCCGATGAGCGCATCGAGAGCTCACGAGGGTGGCGGCAATAGTCGGAACAACAATGTCCTGGAGGGTCTCGTAAGCCCAAAACTGTAAGGCATGTATAACCTCTTGTATCGTCACCCTGCCTTCTGGACTTTCCTTGTATGTATTCATCATGCAATAGATCTTTCTATAAGTCTGATCCCACAACCAAGTACCCCATGGAAAGTCATTTAAGCCTTCTACATTCTCGACCAAATAGAAGGTCTCATGAGGTACCTTAGTAGTCTCATCATGACCCATCATAATCTCGTGAATAAGGTAGACTAAACCTACACGGTAGAGAACTTCAGGATGCTCACCCTCATCAAATAACCATCTATCAATATCCGGTATGGTGATCAGTTTTGGGTCAGGATGATGGATGTGGCCATATGTCCCCTCAGCAAAACACATGGAATAACTATCGGGAGCTTCCGGAAGATCACCAAACCTAAAACTGGTCATCATGCAAAACTCCCACCTACCGAACTTCGCGGTCGTCTCACCAAATCTAAAATGAAGCTCACCGGCCACATTCGGATAAACGGCACTGAAACATACATATTGCAAAACTTTGGCGGAAAACTGCCAGTGCTCGTACATTTGAATGAATTCTCGAAAAACCCCACCTCTCAATGTTTCCTCAAATCCGATCCTACTCATGTGAATGTCAAGAAGATCCCGGAGCTTGGTCTTTTCCCCTCTAAAAGTCCATATCAAATTTTCCTTTACTTTGTAGACATCAGTTCCATGACGGCCAATCAACTGTTAACAAATAGCATTGTTTCAAGTCAATCACACACATATACTAGTCAATCACAAGCTTTATACACTAACATTGTGAAGTAAATCAACTATATAGTACATCTACTACCAAAGAAGAAATAACAGAGCTACCAATACCTAAATGATTAATGTAAGTGTAAGTGTGATCAATATTTCCAATAACAATGGTCTCACGAAAAGCAGAGCCATTTTCAGTACCATTTTGGGTAGGAACAACACCCTTATGCACGATCAAACCATCAATCTCACCATCAAGCCTCAATCAATCTCAACATGAACATATACATGAAAAAATGCATAGTAACACCATACTCATACACTATCAACTTTCATGTCCCAAATGTAAACTTACACAGCCACAAATTGCATGTTTTATCAAATTACAATCAAGACTAACCTAAACACGATAAAGCTGGAAAAATGCATACAAAAATACAAAAGGACTAAAAAAGCGGTTTTCTACGTCCAGACGTAGAAAAACCCTACGTCCAGACGTAGACACCCTACGTCCAGACGTAGAAAATCCAGCCTAAACACAGAAAATCCAGTTTAATCGTCTTCTTCAAAATAACTCCCTTACTTCAACCCACATAAAGAAAAATCAGGCTAATCCCCTCTATCAGTCAACAATATCAGGCTAATCACCATAAGGCCAACAAATATCAGGCTAATCACCACTACAAAACAATAAAAATTGGAAAATATATCGAACATAATTTAGGAAACAATATAACAATAAAACGTTTTAAATGCACTTACACTTTCTATATTGCTTTGATCATTATGCTTGAGAGCGAAGGTGGCAAATCGAATATTTGGTGCAAAATCGCCATCAAAGCGTAAAAGAACTAATGAGAAGCGTAGGGATTTGGAAGGGGATAGAGAGAGAGAGAGAGAGACTTATTCAAAATAGTTCTGGACCTAACCGTTAAACGTAGGTTCGCTACGTATAAAGCGTAAGGAACGCTACGTTTAAACGTGAAAATATACATTTATTGCAACTCCTAATTTATTAAAATAACCTACGTTTAAACATAGGTTCCTTACGTTTATTTTAATAAATTAGGAGTTGCGATTATTCAAATTTCTCTACGTTTAAACGTAATGTTTCTTACGTTTAAATGTAAATTACCTTACGTTTACCTGATTTTTAATGTCAAAAAATGCGTGGCGCGATTTGCGAAGTCGAATATACACACAACGCGATTTTCCAATTTCTGGCTTCTAAACTTAGCAAATACTTTGATGCTTTTGATGATGAGAAAATAACTTTTCTCATCACTCTTCTATGGCACTTTATTAAAGGCAAGATGCGCCTTGCTCTTCAACGACATATCAATAAATATTGATCACCTTATACTTCCTCTGAATCCGAAGCGTAAGTCACCAGAGTTTATGGGTGCTTCGCACTCCAACCTTTTCCAATCGGAACTTGAAGTACGCCCCTCATCCAAGGCATCTTCTTCTATCGGTACAATCAAGTACAATGTCAATGTCTCAAGTCTGGATGATTCTCAAGCAATTCGTATGATTTTCCGATATCACCTTGGACGTGTTTTGCATGTTCTCTCATAAAGGATTGATAGTTTCTATGGCATCGAGTACTTGGAATCTTTTGCTCACATTATTTATGCCGTTTTACGCTCGAGCTTACACTCAACCGAGGTAGAGAGCGATTCTTTATATTGCATTCAACAATTGCAATAATTAATGACATATATTTTCAATGGGATGTCACCATCCACTAATTCAAAACTTTATTTTAAAAGCGTATTTCAACTCGGATGTTGTTTAGAATGCCGCTAATAACATTACACTTTATTGATTTCCAAAACGATTGATATGGTATTCAAGTGTGTATATATATATATATATATATATATATATATATATATATATATATATTAACTACATGTGACAAGTGACAACTATACAAGCCTTAAATACATGTGATTTGTTGGAATAAATGACATGCACTAAAACAAGCCAAGGATTCTCTTAAAACAACAATGCATGCCTGCCTGCATATAAAACTATTCTCTAATTCTCCATATAATCCCAATCATTAAGAGAATCATCAATTCCCTAAAAACAACAAGAACGTTACAAAAGCTTAATTATATTTAATCAACCAAAAATTACTTCCTGCTAATTTAATCAACCAAAAATTACTTCCTGCTAATCATTATCAACCCTGTTAAATTAACAATTAAAAACTAATAACCACAAATCACATTAAATTAAATATCACAACCAACATGTCCCCACCTTGTTAAATTGACAATACAAAACTAATAACCACAAATTACATTAAATTAAATATCACAACCAACATGTCCCTAAAAACACCAAGAAGATTACCAAAGCTTAATTATATTTTAAGCAACCAAAAGTAGTAATCCTACTACCCCTCAAAAAAAAAAAAAAAAAGTAGTAATCCTACTAATCATTATTCACATTGTTAAATTAATAATTAAAAACAATAACCACGAATTACATTAAATTAAATAATTAAAGCACAACCAACAACAAATCCATTAAATTAATAATGACGATGGACACAACAATAATACTGATGGTTTTTTTCAACAATTATTATTGCGTAAATTTCAAGCCAACCAACCCACCAACCCAACCCGGTCCGACCAACCACTCCTTTTCCAACCTGTCCCGGTCCCAACCCAACCCCAACCCAAATTAATTAAATTAAAAAAAAACCCGAAATTCCCCACATATAGCAATCAAACAGTGACCCGAATCCTCCTTCTATCTGAACCCGAAAGCCCAAACCCGACCCGAATTTCAGAACCTCTGTATTTTATCACCTTTCACAATCGGGTTAGCTTTAGCTATGGCTTCTCGTCCTTCACCTTTAAAGTCAAACGTACAACCATGCTTCTCCGGGTACCTGTGGACACCACAGAAGGTACAACCACATTTGCAGCTGAACCCCATAACCCCAACCTTCTTCTTACAAGTCAAACACCTATTACTCATCTTCACCGCCGGAGCCGCCGCCGCCGCCGCCGAAGAAGGCACATCATCTTGTTTCTCCACCTGCTCAGCCGATTCCGCCGCCGCAGAGACGAGGAAGGTGACGCCTTTACAAGCGATGCCGAGAGAAAGGAACAGGATTCACGAGCTTATCTAAAGCAACTTTAGCTGCAGCTTGCTGCTCCTCCTGCAACCGGAACGAATTATAGCACTTCGAGCAGAGATTGTTCGTCGCCGCCGTGCCGAAAAACCCACATCCGTTGGCGCACAATACCGGCTCCGATGGCTGGTAGCTTGTAGCGTCGTTCATGTTCTTTCCTTCAGAACCCATTGATCGATCTAAATCTTTTGGGAGAAATGATTTCAAATTCGTTTCTTGGATTATTCAGAAAATTTTGTTAGGATATTAAGCAAGGTGTTTAGAGGAGGGGTTGTGGAGGATTAAATAACGATTTTTGCTGGTCAAAAAATCAGCACAGTGACGTGTAGAGGAACATGAATTGACGAAATTGACATTGAACTTGTTCTAACGTGTGTGCAATTAATGGGCATTTTGGTAATTTAGTTAGGAGATTGCCGACTTGATAATTTTCACCCTACTCGGTTAAGGAAAAGAAAAGAAAAGACACAAGAAATGGCTAGGAAAACGAGGAGACTATGGTTTTATTTTTATTATTATTTTTAGATAAAAACAATTTTAGTTATGGATAAAGACATGTTTAGCCTTGAGTGTTTAATGTAAAATTGTCTATATTCATTGAATATTATTAATTCAATTGTCGAGAATTAAATATTGGGGAGATACACTTCCACAAATTTCTAAAACAAGTAGGAAACGAGAAGTTTTCCTTTAAGAAAAAAAAAAAAAAGAGAGAAAAAACCGTTTTTAATTTAGGGTCAAAAAAATAAAACGTTTTGATATTCTCAATGGACAGCTGCAAAAAGAAAAGATAAATGAAACAACAAAGAAAACTACTTTTGAAAGAGTCATGAGTGTTATCCTATAATATCTTTATCTTTAATTAATATACATCTAGAAGATAGAAAACAAAACAAAAATAAATAAATTATCGACTTGTTTATCAATTCAAGAGCAAATCATAAACTTTTTCAGCATTCAAGTTATAATGTAAGTGTCAATAAGACATTAGTTCAGTGGTAATCATTGATGTTGTTAGTCTGGAAGTTTTAGGTTCAAGTCCCGATGAGGACAAAAATATATATGTGTATATATTGTCAAGGTAATAACTCAATGCATCAAAGCTTTTGAGGGATGTTATTAGGTGCACCCGTCATATGCGGAGTTAACCAATTTATAAACCGTACATCTTTTATTTTTAAACAGAATTCAAACTCTATGGTCTATATTCGTATATGATTTTAAGTGGTATATCTTCATTTTTTCTCGAAATGACTGGGTAAAGAATTTTGTTTTTATGCATGTTAATTCTTTATGTGATTTGTAGAAGACTATAAAACCTTTCGTGTGCCGAAGATGTTGCACTTATACCCAACTTGCGGTAGGGCTATGAGTGATTTTATGATGCAACGATTGTATAAAAGTTATATCAAAACTAAAATTGTAATAAAAGATAGTTCAATGTAAATTCATGTTCAATTCCTATAACGTGTGAATTTCAGAAATGTGATATATATTTTATATAAAAAAATTGAAAAAACGACTCCTCCTCCTTTTTTTTTTTGGGAAATATGACTCTTGTGTGTGTAATGTCAAATCATGTTAAATGATGTGATTTGGAATTAATATTACGATTTAATGTGAAGAGATAGTCCTAGTCAAATGAAATCAGACCGACGGTTGGGAACCGGAGCCGACGGTTTGGTCAACCTCTGGTTGGTGGAATCGGTGGTTGGGAGGTTGGGGGGTGGTTGGAGCATTTTGGAAACCAGAACCGGACCGGAACCGGAGGTTTAAACCGGTCGGAACCGGAACCGGAACCAGTGGTTGAACCGGCCCAACAGTCAGAATTTCAACAGCTATTTTTTTTCCCTCCCAAACACCTAAAAAAAATCCTATAAATACTACCACATTCCATAAAAAATCCTAGACCAATCTCCTCTCAATTCTTACAACTTCTTCTCTCAATTCTTACATATATTCTACTCATTTATTTGATTATCAAGTTTGTTTAGTTGTTAAAAACAACAATCAAATTTACTTTACGATACCAATTTTTGAAGTTGTTACGATTTAATCGTTCTTCAATACGGTTTTAGTTATAAGTAAATTTGGTTTTGTATTTTATTCAACTAATTTTTTACAAGTATAAAAAATTTCAATTTTATAATCAAATTTACTTTCTTAGACCGAAATTTGAAGTTGTTACGATTTAATCGTTACTTGATTCGGTTTTAGTTATAAGTAAAATTGGTTAGTTAAATTAAAAGGTTTTATAACCGTTAGATTTAATTTAGATTTTGTACAATGTCAACAAGAGGTGAAACATCAAAAGGCAATCGAAATGTTACTTTCCGTGATGACACGGTTGTGCTGGAGTCGGATGATTTTGCTGGTGGCTATAGACCCCAACATTTTACAGACCCTATCACCGGTAGTCACATTTCGATTCGTCACTTCGAGACACCTTTAGGTTTCGATCAAGATGATTTTGATAGTCATTACGACGATATCATGTCTCAACCTGAAAATTTTAACATCAACCTTAACGAAGCTCAAGATAATGATGAAGTCGACGTTGATGATGATGATGATGTATTTACTAGGGATGCTTCCCGTGCTAGACAAGGACGTGGTAGGAGTCGTGTGGCTGTAAGAACACCGCGTGGTGCTAGTGCTAATCCTACTCCTACTCCCGAGTCAGTCGATTTAGATGTTGATGAAAGTACGATCCAAAGCACAAGAAAAAAGGTTAAAATCGAGAATTTTACGGAATTTTCATAAGATTCCTCGGATGATGAATTATCATTAGCTAACCCGGAAAGTATTTCTTGGGGTGTGCAATTTCTATGGCAAAAAATACCAATTTAAACATGCCGGTGGTTACGGATCGATGCGGGGTCACATATTAAGTAAACACCCGGAGAAATTGGAAGACAGCGCGTCTCAAGCCCAGCTAAACATGCCGAGCTCCAGCGGAGGTAACACTAAACCACTCTTTATTTACACTCGTGATAACTGTAGAGATCTAACCACGGATCTTATTGCGGGGATGGGTCTTCCTTTTAGCTTTCCTGAGAATCCTATTTTTGAAACTTACGTACAAGGGGCTTTGCAGCCGGCATTTACTAAGATCCATCGTGCAACGGTTACTAGGGATTTCAAAAATAAATTTATTAAACAACATAATATTATTAAAGAAAGTTTGAAGAAAAATAAATTCCGAATATGTGTACGTGCCGATATTTGGAAGGATAGGAGGACAAACAATTATTATTTGGGCATGTCGTCTCACTGGATTGACAACACTTGGATTGTCCAAAAAAAGTTACTTGCTTTTCGTTTTTTACTTGAAACTCATAATCTTCTAACATTGCATCTTTATTAGTTGATATTTTTGAGAATACGATTTAAAAGATAAAGTTTTTCTATTGTGTTTGGCAATGCTTCAAACAACATTGCTTTAATCCCGACTTATCCGATATTGTGAACACTGTTTGTAGCAGTCAATTTTTCGTTTAGATGTTTATGCCATATTTTTAATTTATGTGTAAAAGATTGTCTAAAATTTTTGACCATAATATTAGTACGATAAAAACTTCGATTTCACATGTGTTAGGTAGAAATATTCTTGTTAATATGTGGTATAAATTTCTAAAAGAGAAAGGTCATCGCCTATCAAAGCGCCATGAAGATGTACGCATAGGTGGAACACGACTTATGATCTTTGGAAAAAACAAACAAAATTAAAAATACCTTTTGTGAGTTTTAAATGAACAACTGCCTTGAGCGAATATCGTTTGTATCCTCTATTTGGATTTGCATGCAAGACAACGATGGATGTTTTTGAAGTATTCAATAAATTTCTTGAATTGTTTTCAAAATGTTATCAACCAGCATAACATTTAGTCTTGCTGCTAGTGTAGAAATAAGCGCCAAGTTTGAAACCATGGAACACGACATTTGCATTATTTCAATGTTTAGGGCCGATGAAGGAGAAATGGAATAAGTATATGTTGTATATTCGACACTTATCTCATTTCTTCTATTTCGACCCTCGTTTAAGACTATTAGGTGTATACAACATGTTAAGTGCTTACTATGATGCTTTGTCGATATTCATAGAGTGCCCCGGTAGATTTAAAGTTGAAGTAGATAGACTTGAAAATTATTAAACACTTTGTATGTTGAATATAGCGTATGTATGGATTGAGAAGCGAAGCGGTTCCCAATCCATCCATGAAGTGCTTCTACTAACCTGCAGGTGTCTACGGGGACTTAAAAAAGTTACGAATAAAATTAATTCTAAGCAGCGAAGGGGCGACAACCTCAAATCCGATCAACATAGAGATATCCAAATTTTTAAACACAACATTTGAAGGCTATGAAACCGAAACCTATGATTTCGACTTCGACTTATTGGGTGGTGGAAGAGACATGCTAAAGAATTTCCAGTGCTAGCAATGATAGCGGTCGAGTTTTTAAGTTGTCCTGTTTCGACCGTCACTGTTGAACGATGTTTCAGCATGGCAGGATATGTGCTTACCAATAAAAGATGTTCGCTTCATCCCACCAATTTAGAGAAGCAAATGTGTTGTCAAAGTGCGATCCGAGAAGAGGTGCAAGACATTGAGTCGAGAAGATGATGAGTACTGAGTCAAAGCGGTGACACTTTGAAACTTCAGGAGGAGGAGCAAGCAGTCGAAATACCGACATCGATTAAAGGTACGCAATTTATATCTTACTTATATATTTGTTACAATTTATAAAACAACTACAAAAGACTAAAAAAAACTATAAGAAACTACTAAAAACTACATATATATATATAAAACCCGATAAAAGACTAAAGACTACAAAAAAACCATAAAAAAAATCCGATAGAAACTATAAAAACCTATTAAAAATAACTATAAAGACCTACAACTAAAAACACCCAAAAAAACAACACTATACAAAGCTAAAAAAAACCTATAGAAAACTTTTTTAAAAAAACCTTATAAACACAAAAAAAAAAAAAAAAAAAAAAAAAAAAACTAAAAAACCTATAGAAAACTAAAAAAAAAAAAAACCCCAAAAAAACCATATACTAACCTAACAAATTGTATGAATCTAGAAAATACAAACACATAAAAATACTATAAAATACTACAATAAAACAAACATTTAAAAAAGCTTTAAATACTATAAAAACATATAAAAAGACCATAAAATAATACAAAAAACAATAAAAACCTATAAAAAAAACCATAACAACACTATACAAAACTAAAAAAACTATAAAATACTATAAACATGTATGAAAAAACCTATAAAAGACAAAAAAAAAAAAAACAATAACATAAAAGACTATAAGAACTTATAAAAAAACAAAAAAAAAAAATATAATAACCTATCAAACAAACTATAAAAGACTAAAAAAAAAAACAATAAGAACTACGTTCGCTTTGATTTTTTTATATGTATCGTGCCACCAACACGATTATATATAAAAGATACGTAGGCAACCGAATTTCCGGTACAAGCTTTAAAAAAATACACAATTTTCATATAAGAAAAACAAAACATTATATCTCACGTAATATTTAGGGGAAGAACATGAGAGAAAAAAAAACATAAATGGAGTGAGGGACATTTTTCTTTTAGATGTTATAAGCGACAAAAACAAAATATTTGGACAAAAATACCCTTGTTACTTTTTACCCTTCTATAAATAGTGTGATCGAAAAAACAAGTAATGTGATTGTAAAATGTCGTAACATCCAATGAAAAAAGTAATGTGGTCTAAAAACAAGTAGTAACAACCCTTATTTGTTAAAATATAAGTAATAATGACCAGTAAAATGTCGTAGCAGATATGACCCGTAACATTAAAATGTCGTAACGTCCAATAAACAAGTAAGTAATGTTTTTAAAAAAGTAAGTAACAACTTTGTAAAATGTCGTAAAATCCAATAAACGAGTAGTAATGATTATAAAATAGATAAAGTACATCAAAAATGTAATAACGTTACAAAATTAATAGTAACAACCCTAAACCCTAAACTTTTTCAAAAATAAAAATAAAAATACTGACTGTGATCTTTGGTGCGCCGTCACCCCTCCTTCTCCGCGGAAATCGCAGCCAGGCGACACGATTTATCACCTCTCCTCCTCCTCCCCAAATCATCCCCAAATCCTAATGCCCATCATAAGCGAGAACCGAATCGAGACAATAAAGGTCGAATCGGCTGTGATTTGATTGACCAGGCCCATAAAAACGACAATCGGCCATTGGAATTAAACCCATAAATCAATTCGAACAGAAGCAGGTCGAATGGGTTTAATTCCTTTGACCATAAGCATGTCATTTCCAATGGGTTTAATTCCTTTTGTCGAATCGAGGTCGAATCGACTGTGAAGCTTTGATTGCGAATCTTTCACATCGAAATGGAAGCTTGATCTTTGACATCGAAATGCCACGCCATTCGAATGGGAAAGCTGCGATCCATAATTTAAATGCCTTCCATAAGACACGGAGAGAATCGGTTGTAGAATCGCGACAAGCCTTCACGAATTTGGAAACTTCGTGTTGCAAATCCTTTGAATCGAAGCATTAAATTGGAAGGATATCACCGTATTTTGAGTTGTGAATGGCGGCTTCAACATTTGCGGGGATAAGGAGCATAAATCATTTGTTAAAACATGTAAAGGGAGAAAAAAAAAAAGGGTAATTTAGTCAAATAAATTTGTGTTTTGTCCTTATAAAATAACTGTGTCCTGGAAACCCTATTAAGTCACAAATTAGTCCTTTTGGACAAAAACCTATAATATTTAATAAAACAACATTTTTAATCAACGTATACTTAAAACCAACTAAAAAAACTTATAAAAAAAACACATAAAAGACTAAAAAAAACAACAATAATAAAAAAAACTATAATAACCTATCAAACAAACTATAAAAGAAAAAAAAAAAAACAATAAAAACTACGTTCGACTTTGATTTTATATATTTAATGCCTAACACGATTACATATAAAGATCGTGAGACAACCGAATTTTCGATACAAGTGTTGGAAAAATAACACAATTTACATATAAGAAAAACAAACAGTATAACTCACGTAATATTTAATAAAAGCAACATTTTTAATCAACGTATACTTCAAATCGACTAAAAAACCTATAAAAAAACTATAATAGACAATAAAACAAAAATAATAAAAAAAACTATAATAACCTATCAAACAAACTATAAAAACAAAAACAAAAAAGCAATAAAACTACGTTCGACTTTTGATTTTATATGTATCGTCATAAAACACGATTACATATAAAAAAAGATCGTAAATGCAATTTAAAGTACAAGCGTTGAAAAAATAACATAATTTACATATAAATAAAATAACAAAATATTAGTATTATATTTAAAAACGAATAGAAAACTATTTATAAAAAAATATATATTACATTCGCTTTAGTAATTATAGTGAAAAGAATAATAATTTGTTAGTATTATATGAAAATGTAAAAAAAATTAAAAAATAATGAAAATTTAAAGCGAAGTGGCGCGAACGGTGATCGAGCGAAGTGAGCCAGCAGCTTAAGCTTCAACCGCCCGGTTGAACAAAGCCGTGATTTAAACTTCAACCGGCCCAAACCGGCAAAGACCAAAACCGCCGGTTCCGGTTCCGGTTCCGGTCCGGTCCGGTTGGTGCATTTGGCCAGGAGTACTATGAAGAGATCGTGTTTATAGGACTGTAAAAATAGACAAAGTAGTTAGAAATAAATGTACATAAAATGACGGTACAAATGTCCTTCCGGTTGAGAAAGATATATCCCCCTAATAAAGGAAAAGATAAAGGTCTTTCATTTGAAAGATAAGATGATGATATTCAAAAGAAATAGATTTAGTTGAAACAAATTATATTTCTTTATTAATAAATATTTTATCTTTAGAATTATTTATTTTGAATTAGGTTGTTATCATTTTTCTCTCCTATACAATCGAGAAGTATTGTATCATTGATTCGTCCATTCAATAAAAACAAAGTTTGAGTCTTCCGCCCGTAGCATTCTCATGTTCCAAATACAAGTGTCCGAGATGGCTGAGTTTCATGCTAATTGTGTCATAGTGTCCAAAATAATACAATTTCTTGCATAAAATTATTGAGAAATTAGGGATAATGACATAATCTGGAATATTTTTAAGTATAATGGCAATTCACATATTTTTATAGGAAGAAGGAAAGCTGCATAATTTTATAGCGAGAAGAGAATGACAGTGAATCGAAAAATCGTGAATAAGGTGAATCCGAAATCGGTGAATTTCGACGATTAATCGAAAATCGGTGAATTTAAATGATGAATTTTGAAAATTAGTGAATTTTCGACGGTGAATTTGGGAGTGAATTTAAGCGATTAATTTTGAGCAGTGAATTTCGACGAGTGAATAAATAGTTTTGTCGCTTTATCAAAAGTTTGAAAAATTGTAATTATTCTACTTTGATTAAGAAATATTTTATCTTTCTCATAATTTCCCAAAATTAAATTTAAAAAAAAATAAAAAATTCTTGTGCTGCATATCCTCCATCTGCCCAGATGAATATGGGATTGCATCAGTCATGAGTAGGTTTTTTTTTTTTTTCAATTATTCAGCAAATCCATAAAATCTTTTATTGTGTCCATACAAGTTTGCGTATGTTCAATTGTACATGCGTTCCCTAGATTCTTCTTGAGAAAAAAAAACCAAAAAAATACAACGTTAGTTCTCCCTGAGTCTTGCATCTTTGGTCCAAATCCCATGTTCATTCACTTAATCCCATCTCCACGTTTCTCTTCACACATCTTTCCTGTTGTTTTTTGAGCCAGTTTTCTTTTATCTTGGTTGTTATTATACATAGATCTATGAATAAATAATATTGTCATATAGCATCATCTCTCTTCTTTGACATCCATCTATATTCACATTCGTTTATGGTGCAATTAGTACGGCTTGCGGGGAGGAAGGTGAAACCATAGATCACCTGTTTATCCAATGCCCGTTTGCTAAAGACGTTTGGAAAGTCGTAGGGGTTCATTGGGAGGCCTTTCAGAATGATGGGTCAACGCTCATGGCCTGTTGGAACAGCATAACCACAAACCCTAATTTTGCTAAGATTAAAGATAGAGTTATCCTTAATTGCTTTGTTCTTTGGTCAATTTGAAAGGCGAGATGTAAAAAGTTTTTGAAAATGTCTTTTGGTCTTTTTTTGATCTGCTTCTTTTGCTTGTCGGATGAATAATGATTTTTTGAGGCATCTTCTACGGAGAGGACCACCGGATACTTTTCATCCATCTCGGACTTGCGGCCACGATGCCCCTCGCGATACGCGGTGAGGGTATTTGTTGATGCAACTGGAAATCAGTTCTTGTCTTGCAGGCTCTGAGCGGCGATTTTGGGTCGACAACATATTTTTGGAAGCTTGGGCATCGCCAAGGTGTATTAGCAGCTCAACTCTTGCAGCAGAGGCAAAAGCAATGAGATGGTGTTTGTGACGATGCCTTTCTTTAGGTGTAAAAAATCTAGTTTGTTCTACGGACTGCCTATCTCTTATAAATTATTGTAATAGCATTGCTCCCCCTTCCATAGAATGTAGAACCATCATGGAGGACACTGTAGCGCTTCGGTGTAGTTTTGACTACCGTACCATTTTGCACATTGAAAGGGAAAACAACAAACTCGCGCATGCATGAGCTTGCTGCATTCTCTTTCAAGTCAGATATATGTGTCTTTTGGAAAGGTTGTATGTCGATCTGAAATTAATAAATGCTTTGTCTTATCTAAAATTAATAAATCTTTTCGTTTTACAGGAAAAAAAAAAGACTTTGTATGATACTAGAATGTTTTATAGATTTATGAAAATGTTGGTGGAATATGTTATAAAATTATGAATATGTAAATGTGATTTAAATCCCTCATTTATGTGTAGATATCATGTATTCTGATTTACATAATGTGGTTGGTTTACTGAAGTACAATTGTATGTTTATGACCACTATGTGTAGACTTTGTATCACTAATTTTGAATGTAAATTTAGGATGTACGTGTCATCAAATTATGAACATTTCACAAACTAATCTCCAAACAAGAGAGTGCATATAATTTATAGATGTTGCTAATGCAGGAGTTACAGCAATGGGGCCGACTATGCGGCACATGCAACATCTGCAGATTCATTTTTTGCAACTTGTGTTTCCTAAAAACAACAATAATATGTGCTTAGTATCATTATGTGTATGTACTTCAAATAATTTATTTATAGTATAAAATTTAAAAAAGAAATGATATGAACATGATTATGGGATAATGTATGAAAAATGAAAGAAAAGTGAAGGTATAGAAATGAAAGAATCATGGTTAAATACTAGGCATTGAAAAGGTCATGAACTTTTGAGAGCAACCAACATGAGGCCTCGTTCCCTAGAAAGAATAGGAAGAAAAGCGAGGAGGAGCCAGGTCGAGGCGCTCGTCACGAGATGAAATAATGGACGTTTCGATCTTTCAATAAATTATGTAACAAACTCTCCACATCTAGTGAAAATAAATGTGACGTGGTACTTATTAAGCATATACACGAATGACACGGTTATGATATGAAAATAAGAAAGATAGTTCAAGTAATGGTTATGGTATGCTTTACGGTTTTAATATTATTATTCTATGTGCTCAGGTATGAATGCTCACCGTGTTTGTTTTAGACACTATGCTTTAAATCCTACTTGTGCATTCCATTTTGAAATATAAACTGAAAGTGTATTATAATCCGAATAAATAGTATTGTTCTTTTTATGCAAATGTTTATATACCGAGCGTCATAACTAATAGCAACCAAAACAACTCATCATTCAAATTCAAATAATTTGACCGTTCTACACCAAAGCAAAATGGTTGAATTATAGACAATTTATTTGGATAAATCCTAAAATACAACAGATAATTCGAATCCAAGTTTAAAATTATCAAGGGACTTAAGTGATTTGGAAAGATAAGGTTGATTGGAGAGATAAGGAAGCAATCACTTAAAATTCAAAATAAGCATAAGCTGTACCTACTTCAAATCGAAGGATAATGGCTATGAGACTCCAGCAGATGGTGGCAATCCGATTCTTTAGTGTTTATTTCAAATGTTGAACCTTTATCTTTATCCTGAAAACCAATTGTACAAGTGAGGACTCTAGTACTATAAATAAAGCTTACCAGCATCGATGTAAAATGAGAGAAATAGATCCAAAATTTCTTCCAAAAAATTAATAAAGCATTCATGTTCTGTTTCTGTTAATTAAATTTGTGAGTTTTCTATTTTTCCACATGGTATCAGAGCTATGGTGATCTAAACACCATGGCAACCTTGTCTATCAATGTAGCTAATTTCATCAGCCTCAAATTGAACTCCAAAAACTACCCTCTATGACGTGAACAAGTATTAGCATTGGCAGAAAGTCAGAATATGGCAGGGCATCTCACAAACACTACCCCTGCAGTATTAGAGTTCACCATCACAACTACAACATCATCAACAACAACTGGTAGTGATCCCACTCCAAAAACAACAGCAACAGGCAGTGAGACAACTACACAGACAACAAATCCTAAGTATACATCGTGGAAAAAGGCGATAAGATCTTTGAGAGGATGGCTCATGAATCCTTATCGGAAGAATCTGAGGCCTAGTTATTAGTGCTGGACACATCACATGCAATATGTAATTCCCTGAAAAACTACTATGCCCACGATTCACATGAAAGAGAATTCAATCTCATACAACAAATTACATATCGATAAAGGAGAAGACAAGGATATCAATGAGCATATCATGACTTTCAAGGGCCTATCGATAGTCTAGTAGCAATCGGAAACCAATCATAGATCGAGAAAAATTTTATTATCTCTTGACAAGTCGGGACCATAATATGAAACCTTCACCACTCTTGTAATATTCCGATTTTGGAAAGAGCGAGACGATGTCATTTGCAAAAGCGAAATATTGGGTTGATTCCTTTTACTTCGAGTTTAAGTATTTATTTATATATATATATATATATATATATATATATATATATATATATATATATAAATCTAGAAAATTATATGTATATTAAGGAAGGAAATCGATTGTTAGTAGAAGGGTGATTAAGGAAAATCGGTGAATTAGGTAATTATGGGATTTTTTCCTATTTAAGGAAAATCAACCTAATCACACCCTTAAGATTTTAATCGATTTTCACATCAAAATTCGAGTTGCTATGTGTAAGAGAAATAGGAAGAGGTGAGATACTTTCATCGATATCTAAGTCAATTCTAAATCGTTTTCAATTCGAGAGAAGCATCGGAATCGTCATAAGAGAGGCGTCGTTCTGTAGAGAGAAAGTTGGAGCTTTTCTCAAGGTATGAAACTCGAATTACCTGCTTTTTGATGAGTTTTGATGCTCATACCTTTCGTAGTTTAATCGTTTGGAATCGTGTGATCGATTTGTGATGCAAATTCGGATTGATCATATAGGTTTGTTGAGAAAAGAGATTTTTTCTTTGTTGTCTTTTACGAGCTTTGGATTTTGGAATAGCATGCTTAAGGTAAGAAGCTCTTCCTACAATCTAATTATGGTTGAGAAGTAGTTAGATCACGTTTTGAAGCGTTTTCAAAGCAGAATTTACCTTGATGTTGATTATGGATTAAGGGTGTTAGGACATGAGAAAGTTTTGATTTTCATCTTTGTTTTTCTGCTATTTTCTGAGTATTTGATGTTGAACATGTTTGGATTGGTGTAGAGATCGAAAAAGTGCATAAAAGCGTGTTTTAGGGTGTTTGGTGCGCTCAATGTGCGCACATTGATTAGCGATGTCGCACATGGCTGAAGCAGAATGTTACTATAGATGGACAGCTTCTGGGTGTGCGCACATTCCCCTGGAATGTGCACACACTGGCGGGCTGAATGTAAAATTTCGCCCAATGTGCACACATTCCTGGGTGTGCGCACATTGCCCTGTTTTGATAAATAAGCTATTTTAAGATATGTTTGGGATTTTTAAATGTTGTTTCTTGATATAATAACATTAATTAACCATAAACAAGCCCGATTGAACTTCCGATTCGTTCGGTTAAAACCTTTGAATGTACTCTTAAAGGAGTGAAGTTCGGATCCGTCGGAAAGGGCATGAAAGGGCTTGTGCTTTGATGAACTAGTGTTCACCAATGTACGTGTAATTGTTAAGATGTGATGGCTATTTGTCTAAGTGAGGGAGTAGAGTGGTTAGGGTGAGTTTTATTGCGAAAACACTTAGGCGGTTAGTTAATTCACATTAATAATTACATACGTTTAGATAAAAGCTAAAGCGTCATTTATTCTCGATTAGGCACTATTTCATATCGGCGATGTGATACGTTCAAGCAAGGTGAACAACGCTCACGGCCTTAAGCGGTGAAGGGTAGTGGAGGAAATTCATCGGACGTATATCGCATGCCGGGAGACCCGGAGCTAATCGGTGCTAATCACCGTTAGTTAGCAAGTATATCTTGGTGATGAGCGCCATACACGGTGTCCTTGAGTAGTGATGTAACAATGATAAGCTAAGTTAAAGCGTTTAGTCATGGCGTGTTGATGGACGAAGTGAACCACTAAATTGAGTCGGTCTCACTAAGATAATATCTTTAATAATAACCTTAATTAAATTATAGCTTCTACTTCTTACTTTGTACAATGTACTTACCTCAAATGCATGTTTATTTATGTGTTTTGGGGAGAAAACGAAACGAGTTAGTGGAGATTTGAAGAGGACTTCGATGATGGCGTTTGAGGCGCTTGAGTTGAAGACCTTGTTTACTATTTATCATTTATTTCATTTATGCCTTAGACTTGGATTTTATTGGATTACGTAGTTTACTTCTAGTACATTTGGATTCGTTGGTTTCATTTGAATGTAATAAAGTTACATTTCCTCTTTAGTTCTTTATTTCTATTCTGAGATGTTTGGAAAAAATTACCCGAGTCTTTTTAGCTTCCGTTTGCTTTCATTTGATACGACGTAGTAGAGGCTTACGTGTAATATTATTTATTTAATATTATGCGTGCGAGCGTTCGATTTCGGATAAGGACTCGGTGTCGGGAGCGGGCGTTCTGATTGGTATCGAGAGAAAGCGTCTTTTAAACTTCCTTTATTTTAAGATAAGTTTCTTTTAGATCTGTTAGTAACGTTCTAGTTTTCCTTGATCATCAGGATGGTGTTCACTAGAACCGGGCAGTGCCGATCGTCGGGGCTCGGCGAGAAAGTCTACACTAGTTGTTAGAGGCTGTTTTGTGGCGAATCCTTCACGCATCCGAGCCCCACTCCACCCCTCATCTGCAACCCCTACACCACGATCTCGGCGGGGCTTGTCACATGAAATCATCGAGAGAGCAACGCCCACAATGGCATGTGGGAAGTTCGGGTCAGTTTTCTGTCTCGGATTTTGTCTAAGCAAAATAAACAAGTAATAAATTTATAAATCCGGTATACCCCAAGTGTAGGGATCGTAGCATAGCGATTAATACCGGAGTCGATCTCAGGGAATCGGGGTATCTAGTTCGTTAATTTTCCTAAGATTGATACCATTATTATTAAAGCCTAAAATAACAAAGCGAAAAAGATAAAGCTGAATGGAGGATTGTCGGTCAAAGCCGAGGCAAGATCGTTGTGAACATAACTAAACTATAAGCGAGAAAAACAATAAAACTCATAAAAGCATGATAATGACTATAGCGATTAAACATAGAACAAGCAATGATCCACCATCCCGCAACCCTTAATTTCCTCTCTAGATTATCTTATGATGATTTAAGCTGAAATTGTGATTCACTATCAAAGGTATGAACTCTAATCTCTTAGAAAGGTTAAGCCTATCAATCTTTTATCTCTCGATCTTAAAGATTAACGCTTTCAAACCAAGGTGCAAGATTTCTCAATCTAACAATCTAGATATTCTAACCTAATCAACTCTCGTCACTTATAGGTTGAAGATCAATCTTTCTATGGTGATCTAGGTTTACACCGACTCTCGTCAATAGCAAAACATCTCTCGATATAAATTTGCATAACACATAATCATAGAAAATAAACAACTTAATTAAAACTCACAAAATCATCCAAGGGAGAAATAAAAGCGGCTTCTTTGAAAAGTTTCACATGCTTGCTCCAAATTTGATCGACTTCCGACCATCCTCATGATCCGGAAGGAAAAGCGAAACAAAATAAATAAAACAACTAATCTAACCCTCGGTCGACCAAGCACAAGGCTTGGCCGACCGAAACAACTTCGACTTCGAGAATTTAGGGTTTTCTCAATTTGCTTTGTCGGTATATGATATGATATAAGATGATCATTAGGGTTGAGAATGCGCTGCTATTTATAAGATTTTAGGTCGGCTATGCTTAAGTCGGTCGTGGGCGCCCGTCCACTCATACAGGCCTTGATTCGGTCTTCAATAAAAACATCGAGTCGGGCAGTGGATCGAGGCGCCCGTCCTTCTTTAATTTGGGCGCTCGTCCTTTGAAATCTTCAAAACTACGAATCAAATAGCTCCTACGGGCCTTACGTCCACTTATTATGAAACGCATGATCCACTCCTCAAGCGCTCGTTCGGTTCTTCAAAGCTTCCTTATCTTCACTCCAAGTTCAATATGCATCTTCTCTCCACTTAATCTTGATTGGACATCCTTTAAGCTCATTTCATCCCTCTCCATGACATGTAAATGTACCTTCAAAACCATAAGAACACGCATAAAGTGTAAAACCATAGATAATTACCAATAAAATCACGAAATTAGCTCAAGTTTACACTTAAATACTTTTAAAACTCATTTGCTCAATAATTCGATTAAACCCCTTAATTTCTATGCAAATTATATGAATATGGAGAAATCATTATAAAATATAACGTTATAAATCATATAAAATCACCTTAACATTTTCATTGGTAAGTGAAGTTCAGCGGGTTTAGTACCGCCACCCGGTGAGCTACCCTCCACCAAGGTATAACCACATCTATGGAGAACACGGAGAAGCACTATCTGAGTCCTTTGTAGTGGGAGACATTCCACGATCTCGTACCCCCGACAACTAGTATTTATCCACCTCAGGTGAGCCACCCCTCGCCACCGGTTTTCCATCATCGGCTGACATCGGACCTTTTACCCTCCTCCAGGTGGGTCATACTCCTCGACCTCTTGTACCACCTTCACCTGTTTTGACCATCAACAAGGCTTTGGCTACCCACCTACGGTTTCCACCAACACGATTACATCGCAAGGATACCTTTTGGATACCCTCAGGTTTATCCATAAGCCCCACGATTAGGCGGTTTTGAGCAAGCACCACCGATTGGTGGTATACGAGGTTGAGAAGAAAGCAGGGTTCAAGACTTCTTTGGGAATGTGGAGCATTCAAAGGCGAAGAATGGTTAAGAAGCTTGAAAAGGCTTGCGAGGAATATACATGTTCTGAATCGAGATGGCTTGATTGGCGGTTAGTTTCTGTTAGGTGTAGCGAAGCTTGGATCGGCGCCATCTGAGCGAGAAATGGCAAGGTAGCAGTTGGGAAGACTTCAAGGTGATGTTTTATAATGAGTATTTTCGAAGCTTGATCTGAGACAGACATGGCAAGTCAGTTTTGAAACTTAAGCGAGGGTAACTATATGGCGGTGTCTCGGTACACCAACAAGTTTAACGAGTTGGGAAGATTCTACGAGTTGATGAAGGTAGAAGAGAGGAAGATGGCCCTATACAAGGAAGGGTTATCTATCAAATCTGATCCGGCATGTTGGGTTTCACGACTAAGAATATGGTGAGTTGTTGAATAAGGCCTTAGAGGTGGAGACATTGAGGAAAGAAAGCTATAGTTGTCATTGGGAACAAGAGGAGTTTTGGGGCGAGCCAAAGCGATATGAGAGGAGCACCACAGCATGAATTTGAAGAAGACAACGCCCCTGCTGCGTGAGTAAACCTCAACCGGGGTACCACTTTGCCTAAGTGCAATAGGAATCACTCGGGTGAGTGCGAGTTCATACAAGCAATTTGTTATCTTTGTGGAGAGGCGGGACATTTTGCTAAAGTTGTCCGACAAAGGGTCTACAAGTAATCGAGAGACAAGGAAATGGGAAAAGCGGCCCAAGTCGCCCGATTTAAAGTGTTTGCGATGAGATGCGAGAGATAGCGGAACCAGGCGATAACGTTATATCAGTACCTTTATTGTTATTGTAATTTATTAAAGTACTTTATATACGATTTAAATCATATTGTATTGTATTTAAATAAATGAATTCACATCTAGGTACAATAATGTTAGACAACTTAGTAGTCACGGCATTGTTTGATACTGGGGCGTCTAATACTTTTGTGTCAACTAAGATAGCTAAGAAACTTAACACCAGCGGAACCTTTAAGAAACACTTTGGAGATAACAACACCCTTAGGAAAGTGACTAAGGTAACCAAGTTGATGCCGCAAGTAGATGTTCGAGTTGGAGCGTATCGTTGCAAGAGTGACTTTCTGTTTTGGACTTTTGATTTTGATGTGATTCTTGGAATAGATTGGCTATCGAGAATTTTGTCCATTTGGATTGTAGAAAAAAAGTGACCTTTAAGATACCGGAAATTCGAGATAAGACTTATCGGGGTGCGTTTACAAGCCTAGTAAGAAGCGTCACCCTATAATTTTGGTTAAGGCTATAAGAACTTGTCGGAAGGTTGTGAAGGCTACATTATATGCAGTGGATGTGGAACAAGCGAAGCCTAAGTTAGAGAAACCCACTGTAGTCAAGGAATATCGGAAGTGTTTCGGAAGAGTTATCGAGGAAACATGCCGGATAGGAGATTGAATTTGAGATTAAGTTGATACCGGGCGGCACCGATTCTTAAGGCACCTATAGAATGGCACCGGCTGAATTGAAATAGTTGAAAGCTCAACAGGATATGCTCGAGAGGAATATAATTCAGCCTAGTACTTCGTAGCAGGGAGCCCGGTGTTGTTTGTGAAGAAGAAAGATGGTAGCATGAGGATGTGTATAGATTACAGAGCATTGAATAATCTTACCATCAAGAACAAGTACCCTTTGCCGAGGATTGATGATTTGTTTAACCGGTTGTAAGGCAAGAGAATGTTTTCCAAGATCGATCTTAGGTTGGGTTATCATCAATTGAAGATCAAGGTAGCGAGATATACGAAGGCGGCATTTAGTACGAGATATGGACATTATGAGTTCTTAGTCATGCCTTTTGGACTCACTAATGCTCCATCTGCATTTATGGATTTAATGCGGCGTGTTTTCATGCCATACTTGGATAAGTTTGTGATAGTGTTCATAGATGATATCTAGTGTACTCACAGGATGAGAAAGAACATGAAGAGCACTTAAGGATAGTCTTTGGATACTTTGAAGAAGAACAAGTTTATGCGCTAAGTTCTCGAAGTGTGACTTTTGGTTAGATCAAGTGAGTTTCTTGGGTCATGTCATTTACGGAGATGGCATTAAGGTTGATCAGCGAAGATTAAAGTAGTTGAGAAGTGATCGGACCGACTACCGTTTGAGAGGTTAGAAGTTTTTCGGTTTGGCGGTTATTATAGGAAGTTTGTACAAGACTTCTCAAAGATAGCTACACCACTTACCCGGCTCACTCAAAAGAATGTAAAGTTCGAGTGGACTGTGAGTGTGAAGAGGCTTTTGAGGCGTTGAAAAAGAGGTTGACTACATTGATTTTGGCGATTCGGAGATCTTTGATAATTATAGCGTTTACACGGATGCTTTGGGACAAGGTTTGGGTTGTGTGTTGATGTAGGGAGGGAAGGTAATTGCTTATGCATCTAGACAGTTGAAGGTGCATGAGAAGAATTACCCAACCCACAACTTGGAGTTAGCAGCGGTTGTGTTTGCCTTGAAGATCTGGAGGCACTTATTTGTATGGAGTTAAGGCCGGGATCTTCACCGATCACAAGATCTTGAAGTATTTCTTTACCCAAGAGAATCGAATATGAGGCAAAGGAGATGGTTAGAGTTTGTTAAGGATTACGATTTGGAGATTCGGTACCATCGGGTAAAGCGAATGTAGTAGCCCGATGCTTTGAAGCTTGAAAACCGGTGTTTGCGGTTTCAAGTGTTGAAGATGTTGCGAAAGGTTAGATGAGTTGAGAATCCGAAGCTTTGATCAGATTGAAGACCGGCAGTTTGTGGCACCTTTGTTAGCGAGTGCGAGTTGATGGATGATATTGGGCGGAAGCAAGATGAAGACCAGTTTTGGTTGACTTAAGCGAGTTGCGAGGAAAAGCCTACTGATGGGATTACGTGTTAGACAAGAATGGAAACCTTTGGTACCAGGATCGTTTGTGTGTGCCTAATGTTGGTGATTTAAGGCAGAGAGTCATGGAAGAGGCACATAGAATCGCTTTTGCGATTCATCCGGGAGCTACTAAAATGTCTGAGAGACTTGAAGGAAAAGTTTTGGTGGCCCTCGATGAAGTTGGAAATAGCTAGGTTCGTGTCAGAATGTGACACTTGTCAAAAGGTTAAGGAAGAACATAGAAGACCGGGAGGAATGCTTAAGCCGTTGGATATCCCGGAATGGAAGTGGGATAAGATCACTATGGACTTCACCACGGTTTACCTAAGGCGAGGCGGTAATGATGCGATTTGGGTGATTGTGGATAGATTGACCAAATCCGCTCACTTCTTACCGTATAAGGTCGATATGCCCTTGAAGAAAATGGCGACCTTATACTTGGATAATATAGTGAAGTTACACGGAGTACTATCTCGATAGTTTGGATCGTGATTCGAGGTTCGTCGGTCGATTTTGGAAAAGTTTACAAGCGACTTTGAGAACCAAGTTGGATTTGAGTACGGCCTTTCATCCTCAGACGGATGGACAATCTGAAAGAACTATCAAACACTTGAAGATATGTTGAGAGCTTATGTTTTGGAAGTAGGCGGATCATGGGATGATTACCTACCCGGTAGCGGAGTTTGCTTACAACAACGGCTATCATGCAAGTATAGGCATGCCACCGTTTGAAGCCTTGTATGGGAGAAGATGTAGAAGCGCCAGCATTGCAGGATGAAGTCGGGGAAAGACAAATCACCAGGGCGGAATTGGTTGAGCAAGCTAAAGAAAGGGTTCGATTAGTCAAGAAGAAGAAAGCGGCTCAAGATAGAGCGAGAAGAGTTGGGCGAGATGTTAGAGAAGGCCTTTAGAGTTTGAAGTTGGTGAAAGAGTTTATCTCGAGCTTCACCAATGAAGGGAGTGAAGCGTTTTGGACAAAGGAAAGCTAAGTCCAGTGCGTTGGACCTTTTGAGATCTGGAATGAATTGGACCGTTGGCTTACAAGCTTAAGTTACGGAATCCATGTCAGAGTCCACAGCGTGTTTCATGTCTCGATGTTGAAGAAGTGTTTGACCAAGATGGATGTTGAGACTACGGTTGATCGGAGATTTTTCAAGACAATATTTCGTATGATGAGGCACCGATCGAGAATTTTGGGCAGGAAGGAAAAGATGATTAAAGAAGGATGATTCCTTTGGTTACGGTGCAATGGAGCAATCATTCACGGATGAAGCTACTTGGGAAGTTGAGGGCGATATGATCGGCGAGTTCCCAGATTTTATGGACTTACAGGTATGTTCTAGTTGAGGGCGAAACTCGCTTTAAGGGAAGAATGTAATATTCCGATTTTCGGGGAAAGAGCGGAGCGTGTCATTTTGCAGCGAAAAATCCTTTTTGAGTTTAAGTATTTCCTTTTATATCGATATTTAAGTATTTATTATATTTATATATATATATATATATAAAATCTCGAAAATTATATGTATATTAAGGAAGGAAATCGATTGTTAGTAGAAGGGTGATTAAGGAAAATCAGTGAATTAGGTAATTTTGGGATTTTTCCTATTTAAGGAAAATCAACCTAATCACACCCTTAAGATTTTAATATGATTTTCACATCAAAATTCGAGTTGCTATGTGTAAGAGAAATAGGAAGAAGGTGAGATACTTTCATCGATATCTAAGTCAATTCTAAATCGTTTCGATTTGAGAGAAGCATCGGAATCGTCATAAGGAGGCGTCGTTCTGTAGCGAGAAAGTTGGAGCTTTTCTCAAGGTATGAAACTCGAATTACCTGCTGTTTTGATGAGTTTTGATGCTCATACCTTTAAGTAGTTTAATCGTTTGGAATCGTGTGATCGATTTGTGATGCAAATTCGGATTGATCATATAGGTTTGTTGCGAAAGAGATCGTTTCTTCTTTGTCTTTTACGAGCTTTGGATTTTGGCATAGCTTGCTTAAGGTAAGCTCTTCCTACAATCTAATTATGGTTGAGAAGTAGTTAGATCACGTTTTTAGGCGTTTTCATAGCAAGAATTTACCTAGATGTTGATTATGGATTAAGGGTGTTAGGACATGAGAAAGTTTTGATTTTCAATTTGTTTTACGCTATTTTTACGAGTATTTGATGTTGAACATGTTTGGATTGGTGTAGAGATCGAAAAAGTGCATAAAAGCGTGTTTTAGGGTGTTTAGTGCGCTCAATATGCGCACAATGATTAACGATGTCACATTCTGAAAAGCGAGAATATTCTTGTAGATGGACAGCTTACGGGTGTCGCACATTCCCTGGAATGTGCACACACTGGCGGGCTGAATGTAAAATTTAGCCCAATGTGCACACATTCCACAGAGTGTGCGCCACATTGCCCTGTTTTGATAAATAAGCTATTTTAAGATATGTTTGGGATTTTTAAATGTTGTTTCTTGATATAATAACATTAATTAACCATAAACAAGCCGATTGAACTTCCGATTCATTCGATTTAAAACACGAATGTACTCTTAAAGGAAGTGAAGTTGAGATCCGTCGGAAGAGGCATGAAAGGGCTTGTGCTTTGATGAACTAGTGTTCACCAATATACGTGTAATTGTTAAGATGTGATGTCTATTTGTCTAAGTGAGGAGTAGAGTGGTTAGGGTGAGTTTTATTACGAAAACACTTAGGCGGTTAGTTAATTCACATTAATAATTACATACGTGTGATAAAAGCTAAAGCGTCATTTATTCTCGGTTAGGCACTATTTCATATCGGTGATGTGATCGTTCAAAAGGTGAACAACGCTCTTGACCTTAAACTTATTTGAAGGGTAGTGGAGGAAATTCATCGGACGATATCGCATGCGGGGAGACCGGAGCTAATCGGTGCTAATCACCGTTAGTTAGCAAGTATATCTTGGTGATGAGCGCCATACGCGGTGTCCTTGAGTAGTGATGTAACAAAGATAAGCTAAGTTAGAAGCGTTTAGTCATGGCGTGTTGATGGACCTGAAGTGAACCACTAAATTGAGTCGGTCTCACTAAGATAATATCTTTAATAATAACCTTAATTAAATTATAGCTTCTACTTAACTTACTTTGTACAATGTACTTACCTCAAATGCATGTTTATTTATGTGTTTGGGGGAGAAAACGAAACGAGTTAGTGGAGATTTGAAGAGGACTTGATGATAGCGTTTGAGGGCGCGGAGTTGAAGACCTTGTTTACTATTTATCATTTATTTCATTTATGCCTTAGACTTGGATTTTATTGGATTACGTAGTTTACTTACTAGTACATTTGGATTCGTTGGTTTCATTTTGAATGTAATAAAGTTACATTTCCTCTTTAGTTCTTTATTTACATGGAAAATTAGGGATAAGGACACAATCACGAAATATTTTTAAATAACGGGACATGACTACATATTTTTATAGGGAGAAGGACAAGCTGCATAATTTTAGGGGAATGAGGAGAAGGACAAAAATATTTCATCAATTAAGTAGAAGGGCGATCTTTTGAAACTTTTTATAAAGGACAAAACTATTTATTCCTTTGTCGAAATTCACTTGTGTTCGAAATTCAACATTTAAATTCACTCCCGAAATTCTTTGTCGAAATTCACTAATTTTCAAAATTCATTGTCGAAATTCACTAATTTTAAAGGATTCTTTATCGAAATTCACTATCGAAATTCATGATTTGGGATTCCTTTGAGGAGATTCAGCGATTTTAAGTTCATTTGTTTGTCCTTCTCGCTATAAAAATTATCACGAGTTGTCCTTCTCTATATAAAAAATATGTAGTTGTCACATTACTTAAAAATATTCAGTTATTGTCTTATCACTAATTTTCCATAATTTTTATAGCGAGAAGGACAAAAGTGAATCGAAAATCGGTGAATCTCGGTGAATCCGAAATCGGTGAATTTCGACGGTGAATCGAAAATTAGTGAATTTCGGCGATGAATTTTGAAAATTAGTGAATTTAAACGGTGAATTTCGTCGGTGAATTTAAGCGGTGAATTTGAACACAAGTGAATTTGACGGTGAATAAATAGTTTTGTCCTTTATGCAAAAGTTTCAAAAAAGCGTCATACTCGATTGATGAAATATTTACATCCTTCTCCTCATTCTCTCCTTATTTCTATTACGAGATGTTTGGAAAAATTACCGAGTCTTTTTAGCTTCCGTTTGCTTTCATTTGATCGACGTAGTAGAGGCTTACGTGTAATATTATTTATTTAATATTATGCGTGCGAGCGTTCGATTACCGGATAAGGACTCGGTGTCGGGAGCAGGCGTTACAACTACCATGCTAAAGCCTCCCAGAACTATCTATTTTGAGTTAGTTTCACAACTCAAAGTCTAGATCAAAGAAGGTCTTGGTTTCTTTGCGAATAAAGAATCAAACAACATCACGAGTTGGCTTTCTATGGTCAAAGGCAACTTCGAGAACACAACTACCTCAACACTTTGTTTCGAGTTTAATTCGGTGAGGCAAAGGATTCAAGGCACATCGGACTAACCGGAGGAACACAAATCAAAGTCAAAGCGATAATGGATCTCAAGTTTTCAAAAGAATGACCAAAGCGAGAAAGAGACCTCTGAGGGAATGAAACATGTCTACCTTTGTGGAGTTCTTTGGTCATGTGGCTAAAATATCTTTGGTGGAACAACAAAAACAAGACTCAATCAGGTGAAATACCACAAGTTCTATCTGCTCAACTTTGGACAATACCATTGCTAAGACAAAATGGATAGTAGACCTTTGGTGCATCAAGTCACATGACAAGTAATAAAAATATTTTACATAACTTACATACATATTCGGGTCATGAGTTTGTTCTCATTGGTGATGGTACCCTACTAACTATTGCAGGAGTAGGGACTGTACATATATGCACAAATTCCTCAACTATAACAATTGTAAATGTAAGTGCCACAACTTAAGAAAAATTTACTCTCTGTAAATCAATTAGCCAACCAATATTCTGCTGAATGTATTTTCACTAACAATGGTTTTGTTTTAAAGGACAAGGTGACAAGTCAGGAACTCATGAAGGGAGGGCTTAGAGGAGAACTGTATATTCTCCCCAATAGTCCTCAAATTCATTTTGCTCATCGTTTTAAGTCTTGTTCTGCAGAACTATGGCATCAGAGGTTAGGGCATGTTCAGTTTCCTTCAATTCAAGTCATGAAGAATAAAGTCCTCATAGAGGTTTTTGGAAATAATAAACAAGAACATCCATGTGAAAGTTGTCAGTTAGGCAAATTGAGTAAATTGCCTTTTTCTGATCTGATCATACTATTTCTTGTATCTTTGATTTAATTCATTATGATTTGTGGGCCACCTTTTATTGATTCTATTGGAAAGTTTAGATATTATGTTTTCTTTGTGGATGACTACTCTAAGTACATTTGGCTTGTTCTATTAAGCATAAATCAGATTTTTTTCCAAGTTTTCAAAACTTTGAAAGCTTTGTGCTAAAGCGAGTTTAAAAAACACATTAAAGGTTTCATTTAGGCGGGGTGGGAATTTGTTAATGAACAACTTAAATCCCATTTTCTTAAAGCAGGCATAACACACTTAATTTCTTGCCCTCATACACCTGAGCAGACTGGTCTTTTTGAAAGAAGACATAGGACTATTAGAGAACTTGGTATTACCATGCTTTTCCATATATCAGACCGCCTCTATTTTTGTGGGTTGGAGCCTTTGCAACTGCTGTCCACCTAATTAACATACTCCCATCCTCTGCCCTCAACATGACATCACCATATTTTGTCCTCCATAACATACAGCAGTTACTCCACCTTAGAGTTTTTGGCGGCGGATGCTACCCACCTATGGGATACAAGGAAGCGTAAGTTTGACCCTAAGGCATTTCCTATGTCTTTGTTGGATCGATTACCCAATATAAAGGTTATAAATGTTTCCATCCGCTTCACAATAAAGTTCTTTGTCTCAGGACATGTCATCTTTGATGAAACCCTCTACCTTATAAACTCAAAGACACCATAAATTCCTCACACGTTAATACCATTTTGAGTCTGGAATCACTGCAAATCCAAGCATATCTGCCACCATGATCACCACAACACTGGCTGATCATGCCTTACAACTCTGGACACACTATTTTACCCCCGTTCATCACTTGCTCATCTGTGACCACATCAACACTACCACGAGAGGACACTTCAAATTCCACTTTGAACCTTCCATGCCACGTCAGGACTCTCCTCATAATGATGACCACATTCCTTCATCACGAGAGGACACTTCAAATTCCTTTGAACCTTCAACACCACATCTAGACTCTCGCCATGTGATGACCACATTCCATTATCACGAGGGGTCCAATCACTCATTGTCACCACCTCTGCTCCACAACCCTCATATCCTCACCCGAGTCTCACTAACCACACCCAAAGTAGTCTTTAGGGCTCGACATGGCATATTCAAACCGGATCCTAAATATGCCTTTATCTCTACTTCATCTAGTATTCCCGAGGAACCCCAAAGCAGTCAAGTCACGCTCTTCATCACGCATGATGGAAGGGAGCTATGCAAGAAGAATTAGATGCTTTGTCCCAAAATAGTACATGTCACTTAGTCACTAGGACACAGGACATGCATGTCATAGGCTCCAAATAGGTTTATAAAGCAAAACTTAAACGAGATGGATCTGCAGACGAGTTAAAAGCAGACTTGTTGTAGGTATAAAAATTTTATGTGACATATTATATATGTCACACTACTATATATGTCCTAAAATCAAATTTAATTTATTATTATTTCCTATATAAAATTGTAGGAAGTAATATAATAAAATAATAATTAAAATCTCTTAAAAAAATTAGAATTTAGTTCATTTTGTAATAAATGGCTATATAAGTATGAATGTGAAGCATTATATGTGTCACATACTACATATGCCATTAAATCCAAATATTTTATATTATTTCCAGGAGATAATAAACAATTATTCAAATCAAATCGCTAAAATAAATTAGTAATTAATTTGATTGATTTGTAATAAATGTCAATCTTAAATATGGTTGGAATGAATCAAGAGTGCAGGCGCATTAAATGCAAATCAATCAAAAGTGCGGACTTCAAATCAATTAAGAGTTTGGAAGCATTAAATGCAAATCAATCAAGAGTGTGGATGCATTAAATAGCGAGAACGCATTAGCGCAAATCAATTCAAATGCTCTAAATCTACCACTTATAAATAGGAGGCCTTGGTCATTTCCAAAAACACACAAAAACACAAAAGACACAAAGAAGAAGAACAAGCACAAGGAATAGCATAGAAAGTTTGGTGAGAAGTCTAGAGCATCTTCAAGCCTCGAAGATCTCCCAAGAATTCCTCAAAGTTCTTCAAGAAAGCCAAGAAGATTGAGGATCATCTTCACACTTGAAGATCAACACAATGGCGAAGCTCTTCAACAACAGGCGTCTTACACTTGAAGATCAACACAAAGGCGGAGTTATTCGATAAGGCATCTTGACACTTGAAGATCAACCCAAAGTCAAGAAGATCAAAAGCATCGACAGCGCCGGAAGAAGTCGTCTTCAAAGGAATTCAAGAAGATGAAGAACATCAAAGCTACAAAGTACCATGAAAGATCATCTTGACATCAAAGATCTTACGCAAACTCGAAGCACTTCAACTAGGAGATTGAGGGTAATACAAAGTATTCTGCAAGTCTTCGTCAAAGTCAAAGTTATTTACGCCATATCCAGGAGTTCATCAACACAACAACAATTGGTGAAGAAGATGGGAGAAAGCATAAAGCCCTCTACTCGACACCCGTGGAGAAGATCGAATGAGTAGCAAAAGAAGCCTCCAAGTCATCTCCAATAGCGAAGATCATCCGCCAAATTGAGTTCTTCAAAAAAGAGAAGATCTAAGAAGCAACAAAGAAGTCTTCAAGTTCTTCAACAACATTTGAAGGTCGTCCGCCATATTGAGTTCTTCACCAACATTCGAGGATCATCCTCCACATCGAGTTTTCTTCAACATTGAAGCTCATCCACCATATCCAAAGATCAACAACCATCGAAGGTCTTCTGACATATTCGGAGTTCTTCAACAACAATCGAAGGACTTTTGCTATATTCGGAGTTCTTCAACAAATCGAAGGTCTCCAAAAAACCCGGTGTTCTATAACAACAAATAAAGGCCCTCTTCCCCGACACATGGGAGGAGCACCTCCAAAGTCGAGAACAAGTCACGCAACTCTCGGAGAAATCAAATGAGAAGATCAAGGAAGCATGAAAGCATCAGGTCATCTACAACTAATGAAGACTATCCGCCATATCCGAAGTTCTTCAACAAATATCGAAGATTATCCACCATATCCGGAGATCTTCCATAAATCCGCATCCTCCCAACAAATTGGAGGAGTATCGACAAAGTCGAGGACAAGTCCTCGCGACCTCGAGAAAAAAAAAAAGAAGAATTAAAAGGCGTCCCGTAGATATAGGTATTTTGCTAAAGATTGTACCCACTCACATTTTGAAATTAATAAAATTATATTTGTTCCAATTTTCTTGTCTTTCTTTTTTAATTTAAATTGTAGGACAACGAAATTTGCGTTACACTTGTAGCTGAAGGTTATAGTCAGATAGATGGGGTGGATTACTTAGAGACCTACTCTCCAGTGGTTAAACCAAGTACCATTAGACTTGTCCTCAGTATATACTAAACTAGTCTGGCAGTTAAAAAATTAGATGTTAAAAATGCCTTCTTACATGGCTACATCTCGTAAGATATCTACATGACACAACCACGGTATGGAAGATCCCACTTTTCCAAATCATGTTTGCAAGTTAGATAGGGACTTGTATGGGTTAAAACAAGCCTCACAGGGCTTGGTTTATGCAATTGATACATTCTTAATTGATTATGTCTTTAAGTGCGGTTTATGCGATCCTCTTTATTTTATTACCATTCTAACCAAGGCACCCTAGTGCTATTATTATGCGTGGATGACATACTACTTACAGGTTCACATCCACCGACCTTGGAGTCATTTATTCACATCTGAATCAAGAATTTTCCATGAAAAATCTAGGTCACATCCATTACTTTCTTGGTGTGCGGGTTCATCATGCTGCTCTGAGGATTGCATATGGATCGAGTCACACTATTCTCAAACTATCTTGGACAAAGCTCACATGATGGATTGTAAACCTATGAGGACCCAGCTGCAACTAAACATCCAAAAGATCCAGCGACAACCTTATTGCGGACCACCTTCTACGAAGTTTGGTAGGAGCACTCCGTGTTGACCTTTACGACGACTGAAATCTCTACGATTGTCAATTATGTATCACAATTCATGCAATAGCCCACACAAGCTCATATGGTCTTTGGTACAGAGAATTCTTAGATATGTCAAAGTCTTATAGCCCTTGGCATCTCTCTCATAAAGGACCAACCACCAATCTCTAGCATTTTCTCACACTTATGTAGATTGGAGCTCTTTACAAGCTTTCTCGAGATCTTGATTAGGCGGGTTGCCAACTCACGAGGCAGCTCTACAACATGTTATTGCACATTCCTTGGACCTAACCTCGTCTCTGGTGTGCAAAAAAATAGCCCTCTGATTTGAGATCCAGCTCGGAAAGTGAGTATCGTGCAATGGCACACCTGCTGCGGAGAAATCACTTGGCTTGTCTATCTACTCCAAGAACTCAAGATATCTCTCACCACTTCACCAGTTCTATACTCGAGATAACCTTAGTGCTTACCTACGCATGACAACCAATCCGGTTTTCATGCTAGAAGTAATAACAACCAAAACAACATATCATTCAAATTCAAAAGAATTTGACCGTTTTCTGTAAAGCAAAATGGTTGATTTGGCTAAATCTGAAATCTGATAGATAATTGAATCAAGTTCAAAATTATCAAGGGACTTAAGTGATTTGGAAGAATCGGTTGATTGGAGAGATATGGAAGCAATCACTTAAAATTCAAAATAAGCATAAGGTGTACTTACTTCAAATCGAAGGATAATGGCTATGAGACTCCAGTGAGATGGTGGCAATCCGATTATTTAGTGTTTATTTCAAATGTTGAACCTTTATCTTTATCACTGAAAACCAATTATACAAGTGAGGACTACAGTACTATAAATAAAGCATACCAGCATCGATGTAAAATGAGAGAAATAGATCAGAATTTCTTCAAAAAATTAATAAAGCATTCATGTTCTTGTTCTGTTTCATTAATTAAACTTGTGAGTTTTCTATTTTCCACAATAACTCACTTTTTAAATTTAACACTTAGCAGATGAAGAACTTAAGCTTGAGGAGATCAGGAGAATCCGTACGAGGTTAGTGCCAACCCTATAAATTGTCAAAATGACAAATTGCACATCTTATAACTCACATGATAAATTGTTGACATAATACTCAATAATATTGTTGTAGGTAGGTATACAGGAAATTGAGACTTTATTAGTAATGGTCTTGCTATTAATTGTAATCTTCAATAATTAATTTAGCTAGGCCATTTTATATGTGAATATATATAAGTCACAGGATGTTCGATATTAATTCCAATTGTAAGCAATAATCATCAAATATTCACTAGCATTATTCAAATGGATTTTCTAGATTTGATAATCAAGATAGCGTGTTAATTATGCGAGCGATGAATCTCACAAACGTCTTATTAATTAATTTTTTTTTTTTTTTTTTTTTTTTTTTTTTTAGTTTGGACTCGATTGAGTTACTTGAACTAATCTCGAGCAACATAATTTAACAATCGAGTAAACGATTGGCGGATTCGGAAAAATTGTTTAGCGGGGTCTAAAAATGTTTTTAAGAGTAAAAAAATTTAGCGAAGTCGATAAATTTTTATAGGTAAAGCTTGCATTTTTCTTGTTTTAACGCGGTCAAGTGGACCTCGTTGTGAAATAGTACCTCCGCCAATTAGTAGCTCACAAGCCCACTGGGACACTTGTTGTCTGCCCAAAAATCTTAGGGGCCTAGGATTCCATGATATGGAATTTTTGATTTAGCTTCTTGGCTAGCGAGTCGTGGTGCTTTCTTACTTGTCCCGCCGCCACTTGCAGTCAGTACTTAATGCAAAGTACCACCGGGTGCAACTATTATTGCAGCAGCGAGGGGTTAGGAAGCGAGACAATCTTTCTTGTGGAGGAGTTTGCTAGAAAGCGAGATATGTTAATGCATAGGTGCGATGGAGAATAGGAGATGAGAGTTCCGTTTTAGTCTTTCATGATGCTTGGGTTTCTAGGCCATCCTTTGAGTTAGCACATTCACCTCACTCCTACCTACGGATAGTAAAGTGCGGGACTTGCTTTTCCAGTGCTAGGCAGTGGAATTTGTCTCTCCTCGCATAAGAATTTGAGGCTTGGGAGGTAGGCGCCATCCTCAGGAACTCTGTGCGGGTAGTTCGCACCGGATAAATTGATTTGGCATTATGACCGCCGGGGCAAATATCTGATAAAGTCGGGGATATTTCCTCGCATTGAGCTTGTATGGTGGGTTGCTAATTCGGCCACGTGCATCATCGTCTTGAGGACCCAGGCGAGGGTGTGGCGGGATGTTTGGAAAATCAACAATGCGCCCGTGAGTTCATAATTTCTTATGGCGATGCTGCTGAGGGTATTTGCGATTTGAGGAAGCGACTTGCTTTAAGTGCAATATGGGCTCGGGATTTTGTTTGGCATGTGGCAAGGCGATGGAGTCTTTCGACATGTACTTTTTGATTGCGACTTCTATTTAGGAAGATCTGGCGACCTCGCGCTTTTGATGATCAGCGTATGCGGCGTAGGTCGAGTTTTAAGGAGTTTTTGGTGCGATGTTTGTGCGTTACACTCACGATGAGGTTTCTACCTTTTGTCTCGTTCTCTGGAACCTCTGGAAAGCCCGATGCGGTGTAGTTTTGATGATCGCGCTATTTATGTATCTCGTGTGGTCTCTGCATCCACTGGCCGGGGCAATGGAGTTTAAATCGAGGCCGTGTGCTCTTCTCACTTACGGGGTGAGAGTCTGTTCATCGGTTATATGGAGTGCACCTCGTGTGGGTAGTTGGAAATGCAATTCGATGCTTACATCGCGGACTCGGAGTTACGATAAAGTGCGATCTTGAGAGATGTGCTCGGCTCAATTGTTCTTGACTTACCGTTTCAGCGCCGACCACTGGTATAAGTCACGAGATTACGGAGATGCATGCGATTTTATTAGCGATGGAAGAGGCTATTCGATTGGGACTTTCTGATCGCCCGAGGTGATTATGCATCATGTGTTTAAGCGTTGTTGCGACCGTCGAATGATTTATCGACGATTCTTAGTGGCGTGGTATCTTGCTGCTTTTAATCGTCCTTTATTTTCTGCGTCCTTTACGTTTGTCAAGTGGCAGCGATTTTAGCGCGTTTATTGGCTGAAACATTTGGTTATTTCATATTGATCGTGTTGTTTTAGAACCCCTCTTCATGATGTAATTTTAGCATTAATGCGATTTTAAACTAATAAAAAAATTATTTTTCAAAAAAAAATAAAAAATCAATGTCTATTAATCTCATAGTAACACATAGTACCATGAAATTTAAAATGGTCATGGACTTTTTAAAAAAAAAAGAATGGTCGTGAATCGATTATGACGATATTTATCAAATAAAATATTAGATAAATAAATGTCTCCTTATTTTACTAAATACATATCCATAGTTGGTATTTACATATTTACCCTTCTTTAAAAAAAATCATTGGTGGAATTAAAGTGAATTGGTAATCCCACCATACTTATCAATATACGAAGAGCAAATTTATACAATGATAAAAAAAAACATTGAACACTAACGTATATTATAGATGCACCCCTATACCTGTACATGATTTTTTTTTTTCCCCCAAAGAAGGAAGGAGATACAAAAGGAAGCCCGAACAAAATTAAGACCCTATAGCTAAATCCAACTACCCATTTTACATTATACATCAAACTGGAACCAAAAGAAGCTAATCTATGAGCATACAAATTTGAGGCTCAAGGGGCATATAAGATATTACAATTATTATCGAAGCGAGTTTTGAGCTGGATAATATCTTCACAAAATTCGCAACTTTCAAATCTGAACCACCCGCCGGCATTGACGTAATAGGCTTAAAGCCATGATTGTTAGAGTATCCACTATAGATCTTTTTACCACATTGTCTATCACATATGTGTTAAAAAAAACTCACTTTTTCCCACGATGGCTCAAAAGTTCACGATGTGAAGGGGGTAAATGTGCCGGTGGAAGTGGATCTGTGCACTTCACCTTCCACACTTTGTGAACAGAATCAAGGAAAAATAGGACCCATTCTCTGTCTGCTACATTGTTGCAATAACGGATACTGAGGACGAGGCAAAGAGAGGTGTTTTTTCTTCCTTTTTCTCATTCAGCAAAAGCAAGATTCAACTGTCATTATAAATAAATTGATCGTTCCTCAAAAAAAAAAAAAAAAAAAAAAACAAGATTCAACAAATCAAGCAACTGGCTGAAAGCATGGCTTCGACGACTTTCTCTGGTGCCGGCGCCGGCTCCAATGGATGCCAGAGAATGAGACAGGTCCCCTGCAATTTGAATTTTTTCCTTCCATTATTTGTTTTGATTGGGAGGTTTAACAGATGAGGAGGAGATAAAATAGCACAAAACATGAAAATTTTATTTCACTCTGGATTCATTTCAGGAGCTTTGATTTAAAAAAAAATAAAAATCATTTGGAGAGAAGGAATGGACGGAGGAAGAATCAACTTACTTTATGCTTTTCTTTTTCTTTTGAATTAAGCTTTGAAACTCAAACTTGCTCTCTATGTTTCATCAATTGAATTGTCGATGCTCCGGCGCCGGTTGTGATGGGGACCGGATATGGGATGGAGAAAGAATGTCTTCAGATTTTCTTTCTTTTATTTATTTATTTTTTCGAAAAATTTATTTATTTATTTATTTGGAATGTGAAAAAATGGGCTATAGTCCATGCAAGTGGAGGAAGATGTAAAGTGGGTTAAAAAGTGTCGGTGGTCTTACATAAAGCTATAATTACCTCAGCAACGTCATCCATGGCATCATCATGTAGCGCGTTTAGTCATGGCGCTTAAAAAAAAAAAAAAAAAATTCTCTCCGATACGTGGGCGAGGATCGTCATGGCTTGTCATCATTTCTGACTTTTATGTAGTGGGCGTAGCGTTCCCAAAAAGTGTTGTTGTGCCAGCGTCGCGTCGTGCTTGTAGTGAATACTCTTAGGAATCCATGATCCATCGGACTTCCCATGGGCAAATGTCTTTTCCATCACCAATCGAGTAAAATGAGTTATTTCTTAAAGGGTTGGGCAGACATTAAAGCTCTTTAAAGCGAAAGATGGTGCTTTTTTTTTTTTTTTTTTTGTTTAAACACTTGTGTCAGGAATCAGTGTAATCAAGTAATTCGGAGTTCGGTCAGAATCGTGTCTGTAGTCTGGGCTTTTCTTTCGAGGTGTAATCTGATGGCTAACCTAGCCAACAGCTTAAAGATGAATTGCTTTTTGTTCCTGCTTCTAAGACACTGCATTTTGGTAAATACTTGCATAAATACTGATATAAATAAATAGAATTAATTCATAGACAGAGATACCTAACTTTTTTTATTTATTTATGTTACTTATAAGTCAGGGCTCTAGATATAGGGCCTAGATTTATTTATCACATACCTAAAGCCTGGTTCTATTTTGAGGACCAAATAAATTGTCTTGATTATAATTGAAGACAAGTGCATGCGTATAATTAAGGTGTCAATTGGAGCACTTTTATTTAGAATATAATTTCTGAATCATTGATGGGTAGAATGAAATATCTAAAATATAATTCAGTATATAAGGAGGTTATAGTCGTTGGATTTAGGTTGCCTTTCTATCTACTCTCTTGACTCAAATTATCAGTTTGAGAAAATACTGAGAGAATTTTAAAGGGTTCTTACGAAAATTCTTAGAAGGTGTGTAGATCAGAAGGTAGTCTCAAAGCCAAAGGAGAGTGAGTTTTACTGCTTTATGGATTGAATGCGTTTACAGTTTAATTTGTTTTTGGATTCTCAATAGTTTAATATAATCGATCATGGATTAAAGTGATTATATCGTATAAAATTTAGATCGGTTATGGTCACTAGAGTCTGTGGCACATCTACTTTTTCTAACTCCCATTATCAGTTTGATAAAATCTGAGAGAGAATTTTAAGGGTTTTACGAAAATTCTTAGAAGGTGTGTAGATCTGAAGGCCAGGTCTCTGACACGAAAGGAGAGTGAGGTTTTGCTGCTATGGATTGAATGCGTTCTGATTTAATTTGTTTTTGATTCTTAATAGTTTATTGTAATCGATCACGGATTAAAGTGATTATATCACATAAGGCTAGATCAACATATCTTAACAAATATTTTATGCAATTAATAACCGATTTTCTATATTAGTAGAATCAAAGATTTAGGATGAAATATGTAAGTAGTTTTACAGAAACAATTTGAATAAAATATTGGTTTCTATAGTTTTCCACGTTGCAAGTGACTAGAATTTAATGTAATGACCTGGTCTTGAAATCCGAGCATATTCGGGAAAAGCGAATCAATCGACGCCGCGTCGTATTAATCAATATGGCGCATCAAGTCTAATTGATTATCTATAAGCGAAAAAAATGGAAACAACAAACCGGCTTAGCTCGGATAACTAGATAAAAACCCAAACAACTTTATTACAGTAAAATTGTTCATAAATGGTTACAACTTAATTATGAAAAAAGATACCAACAACAACTAAAAGAAAAAAACCGATCACCTACAATCAAAACATAAACTATGATCTCTCAGCGTCAAGGTTTGCACCAATTTAGATCTTTTCTTTGTCTCACAAAACTATTTAAACTCACTGAAATTTTTAATGTATGGCGTCAATTTGCTCGATAAGAAAAAGCAGTCGAAGGTAATTCATACTTCATCCTCGGATATAATTACCAATAAATTCACTTCTAACATGTTGCATGCATATTCACATAGTATATCTGTTGAAATAGTGTTCTAAGCCCAATCGGGTTGGACCGGATCGAATCGTCGGATCATTTCTACTATTTTTTTATGTTTATAGATATGTTAAATGGCTTTACATTTATTATATATTTGTTCGATTAACAAACCAATTATGATATTGTATATATGATAACGTCCACAGTGTTAAAGCTGTGAAGAAATCATAATAGAGATTATGGTTGATGAGATCTCGAATCACTTTATTGAGTTTGACACTTAAAATGTCTCTAGTCACATGTCTTATTAAAGGGACATTAACGGTATGATTAGACTAGTGCGTATTAGATGTCTTATCTTTTAAAGATAGGGATGCATCTAAATCTATCAAAGTGTAGAGACACTTGGATTGTATGTGGACATGTGTATTAGAGAATCGTCGTTAAGTGACCCACTTACTTTATTAAATTAATACGTATGTGGCGGTTGTGTAATTATCCACGAGACCGGGTCTTCATGGCATCGCGGTGTGTATTGTCATGCTTTGACCTATTGAGTTTCCACAGCCATGGGGCGATCATGCGAGTGATTGAGTATGATCTTTGAAGCATGTGTAGGATCCGTATTTGCTCGTCCGAAAATCGCGTATCTAATTGTGCAGAGTAAATATCCGAAGGGCCTTAACATAAGGAATGTCAGCTCACCGTGAATCTTTGCAAAGTGGGAGTAAATGAGTTGCCTTGAGAGGCATGATATCAGGATTATAAGATCACGATCGTTAATGTATTGACACTTTCGAGATCTGACCATTATGGATATTGTAACAGCGATACCGTATGGATATTGTAACAGCGATAAGATTCTATTTATGCTGATGGCTTGTTTCACATGAAGGTAGTAGTCATTGTATTTAACTCTTCCAATGATTGGGGGGTCATTTGTGTGTTCTTTAGGCGATATTCCGTGATTGTTAGGTATGAAGGGTATTTTAGTAAATGCATTTTGTGCTTCTGACCAACTTATTGAAGCCTGTCGGGTCACGCTTTACATAGAAACATCTAGGGTTAAAATGCGGTTATAGTGATAACAAAATCTGAAAGTTTATCTCGACTATAAAATGTTATAGTGATAAATTAATATGGTGGTATTTATTTATTATGAATAAATATAATACAAGAAATTAATTATGTTGATTATTAATTAAATATACATGTATGTATGTCGAAATATATATATGCATGTATGATATACATGTATTTTCTTGGATTAATTAATCATAGTATTATATTAATTAAGAATATTCGGATGCCCATTTATTGGCATATGGAAGCGCCAATATTTAAGTATATAAGATACAACTTGGATTGTGCGATTTAGTTAATGGTATTATCATATATTAATATTAGATATTAATAGATTTGTATAAATTGATTTATGGTAATAAGATAAAGATAGTCGATATTAGATATTAATGATATCTTTGGATTTATTTAATATGAGATATTAAATTAAATGAGATAAATCTAGAATATCTATTTTCCTTATTTGACTAGTAAAATGTTTTCTTTCTCACGATCTACTAGGAAGCTTGCTCGTCAGTTAGGATACGAGAAGTGCTGAGTCACCTATTTAAGGGAGGCTTTGCTAGCTCTTTTGTATCATCACGATTAGAAGAGTTCTAATTTACAAAATAAAGCGAGAGCTTAGAGAGATTTATAGAGAGAAAATGCCGGTCAGCGGCGGATTTTCTAGTAGCTATCAATGGTGGATTCGGCGGGTTGTTGGCGTGGATATTGATAGAGTCGGACACGTGGGCGACTTGCGGGCACCTCTTACTCTCCAGAGGGCGGTCAAAGCGTCGATCTTTTAGATCAAGCAAGGTAATCACCGTTTACTAACCGCGTGTTTATTGTATTAGCGAAGTCGATCCTGGTTAAAGGAAATAAATTTTAAATTCATTGCGTTCTCGCGTAGATTTTCTAACGATGGTATCGGGCGAGCTTGAGCTTAAGCAATGAGCATGTCAATTTGTGTAGTAATTATTCGAGTGCATGATATAAATTCACGAAACAAAAAAATATAACCGTCGGTGGTTAGAAGCGACTCGGTGACGTGGCGTGCGCCACTTACTTCTGACTTCATGGTGGCGTCAAGGTGGTGATTTATGGTGGAACCCCAAATTTTTGGTTTTATGTGTTTTGTAATTTTATAGTACATATAAAATTTCTTTTGTTTAGTTAGTGTAATGTGGCTAATTAATAGTTTAAATAGTTTGGGCCAATTGGGATGGCAGCATGGCGTGAAAATGACCACGCTCAATTTGTTTGAGTAAAGGTTGGTTTATGGTCACAATTATAGACTATGATTAAACTAGATATTTCAAATTTAGTTTGGAATAGGCGCAGCGCTTTTAAAATATTTGATGTTGGAAAGGACCCGTGTTTAGGCGCTTTTGGAAGCAATAGGCATCCTTTTGATTTGAAATCAAAAGGAGGAAAAAAAAGAGACGTAATTTTAATTTTGATTTATTTTGGGATAGTTCTAATTAATTGAAATCGTTATAAAATTAATCGTTAATTTTATTTTGATTAAAATCATTTAATTGATTAAATGTTAATTAGTTAATTGATTGGATAAAATTATTTAATTGATTAAATGTTAATCGATTAATTAAGGCATAAGTTAGTAATTTTAGTATTTATCTTTTCATAAGATTTTATTGTATGGATTAGATATGTTAGATATAATTTAATTATATGGTGTTCAGATTGATCATTGGACTCAAGCATATATGATAGATGTGAATGATTTATTTTCTGTTTGTTCAAAATTTATCTCAGTAATTATGAAGAAGCGTGGCGCCAGTTTATTTTACTGCGTTTATCCCACTTCCGTTAGCTCCCAGTGTCACGGCGGATGTATTTATTTTATTAGATAAAATGTTATGTAACAAGAATGGAGGCGGAAGATGGAGGCCAAAGAAAGAAAAGCATAAAGATCACTATTGGCGGTTCGCATTTAAAGTAGATTATGACGCTTGGTTTTAAATCGGTTTGTATTCGAAACCGCACATGAAGAAAAAGTCCATGATCATGCAGTTACTTTAGGCATTTATTTATTTTGTACATGTATTTATTTATTTTATATGATACGATAGATCGTGACTAGGACACGATCTAGATGAATGTATAGGGTGTGTATACATAGAGATAGATATATAATGATGAGACCAACTAATAAATTAATTAAATACTCTCACCTCAAAAAATTAAGTCGGAATTGTCTCCGATATTATAATGACGGTGAAGAGCTCTTGTTGGATCAATCCATCGATTACGGCTAGAGGTTGACCTCTGCCGGGTATATCGTTATTATTGAGATATGAGCGTAAGTGATCTACGCAAATATTGGGTTATGACTTGACTAAAATTTAATCGATCATCGATTAAGCGAGGGTCGGGTAATTTTTAGAGACAAGGGTTAGCTACCATATTGTGATGTGTATTGTCGAAAAGTTGGTGAGTCAACAACCAAAGTCACGTAGTGATGTGATTGGTGAAGTGTCACCTACCCACGAATTGGCCCCGGTTCACCAATACAATAGGGAATCGGCGTAACAAATGGGGATATTGGCCACTAAAAATTTTTGGAAAATTCTTGAAAGTCGATTGGGAGTAGTTATTTAGTAAAGCAAAGTCATAAACAAAAGACCATTTTGATTTTGTATGTATAAGCAATGAACACTCTTTTTATCCTTATTTTTATGTTGTAGTTTTAGCAAGGTGATGTATTATTTTTATATGATTGAATTTCGTAATTTTATTCGTTTTATTGACAAATTCTATGTAAAATATCTAAAATTATGATATAATTAGTATAAAATATTAATCTTTATAGTTTAGTATAGTTAGTAGTAAAAGTTAGTATTTATAATAAAAGTTGTAGTTTTATACGGTTTTAATGGCCGGAATATTGTGTCTATTTACTGCGAATTATTTTTGTTTATTTTGTTCTAGAATCTAAGATGGTAAATCAAAGTCTGAACACTTTTGAAGTCAATTCAAGTTGTTGGAAGGGAGTTATAAAGCGTCAGTGATATAAATGATCGAGGAATAATTGTTTACGAATCCGAAAAGGGCGTATAATACAAATGGCTCATCGAGAATCGTTTTACGAAGAAGAAATGATCTTGATGAAAGTTGTAGAGAATTCAGAGCTTTTCAGCGGAAGTTCGATTATGTCATTACGATATCAAGAATTCAAGTTCACGATTTTTAGAAGATAGTGTGTAATTATATATAATTATATATAAGTACAACACATGCTAAATAATGATTAGAGGTAACATGGAGGGCACATGCTTGCAACTAAGCGTAATGATTGCCATCATTACACGGACCGATCCGGCTGATTTTTGAGGAGCGGTCGGGAAGGAAAAAATCTATAAAGGGAGCGAGACTCGTTTGAGAGTGTACCAATATATATATACAATATTCTATATATATTATCTCCACTCTTCTTTCTCTTTTTCTCTTTTCTTGGTT
>CM047806.1:126539069-126614398 GCA_026214975.1 Gentiana macrophylla
TTAACTTTGGAATTTTTGGTGTATGTTAATTTTGGAAATTTTTGGTGTATGTTATATTTTTGGTATTTTGTTGTATGTTGGTAGCCATTTATATTTTTGGTGATGTTGTTTTGATGAGTATTCAATTTGTTTAAAAAACAACTCAACTTAAAATGGATAATGATCGTTCTTTAAATATAAATGTATGGCTGCAACATTCCCTACGTTTGAACGTAGACAATGCAACATTATCTACGTTCAAACGTAGAGAATACAACAATCCCTACGTTCAAACGTAGAGAATGTTGCATTATCTACGTTCAAACGAAGGGAATGCAACATTCCCTACGTCCAAACGTAGCAAAGCAACATTATCTACGTTCAAACGTAGGTAATGCAACATTCTCTACGTTCAAACGTAGGGAATGCAACATTCTCTACGTTCAAACGTAGGGAATGCAAGTACTATTGTGGTACATGCAATTATTGTTGTTGAACAAGTACGAGCCCTTTAAATGATTTCTTCAAACTCTTTTAAGTAGTGTAAAGAGAAGCACTTCTTCACCTTTCAATTTACACTTCTTCACCTTCACTTTCAATGTACATTTCTTCACCTTCAAACTCTTTGAAATGGATAATGATCGTTTCTTTAAAGTTCTTGATGGCGGTTTCGCAACAATTTTGGTATGTCATTATTAATTTATTTACTTTTATTATGATCAAACAAACGTGAAATGTTTCTTTTTTCATAGACACTACCTCCAGCATACGTTAATAGGTTGAACGACACGCTGAGGAACCTAGATAGGGCCGTTCTCAAAAGCCGATTAGGGACATGGGAAGTGAGAGTTGGAGCCACGGACAATGGAAATCTTCGTTTCTTTGGGGAAGGTTGGGAGGAGTATGTGTATGCTCATTACTTGAATGAGAGGGAGTTTATAGTGTTTGAACACGTGGGGATTTCATTTTCGACACTCTTCTTTATGATCACACTTCTTGTCGAAGACTTTTCTCGAGATCGATGATGCGGATGATGATGCGGTGATGATGCGATTGATGATGCAGTGCAGTGCGAGTAACCGAAATCCCCATTTTCGCGCACGACGCCAAACTGGATATTTTCACATGGTTGTTATTATGTGGTGAGATATTTAATATATTTTTAGTTATTTTCTTGTTTGATATTATTATCCCCATTTTGAAAAAGTTTTTAAATTTGTTTGTGATTTGTAGAGTATTCCAAAGGCATTTGCGAGAACAAACGACATGTTGCTAAACAAGTCCGTGGGCTGCGAATTGCCACAGGGAATCATGGCTGCTAGAATTGTCTATATGGCAAATGAAAAAGTTCGTTTAAGCGGGTTGTATGATTTCATTACGGACAATGACCTAAATGCGGAGATGAATGCGCTTTGAAGTCATTGATCAACCTATAGAAAATCACGTCGTGTTTAATGTGGTGATTACTAAATATTGAAGATCATTTATTTAGCGTCATCCTATCCTATTTATTGATCACCCTTCGTTTATTTAAGCGTCATCTTATTGTTAACTCAATGTATAGTTTACTCTTTTTCTTGTGTGTAAACCCCGTAATAATTATCTTGTTAGTTTTACAGAGGTAGTGTAATGCAAGACAAACTTGATACCGATTAATAACCGAATACAATCATTACTACAATCCATTAATAAAATACTACATAACAAAAATCAATAACAATCAATAACAATCCATTCTAATACCACCATAACAAAAATCAATAACAATCCATTCTAATAACAATCCTACCGGTATTGCGTGCAACTAGCTCTGTTATGTCCTGGATGTTTACAGTTGCTACACACATTCTGATGGCCTGGACGTTCCCATTCAGAAGGGATTCTAGTGGTATTAATTCTACCTCTTCTTGGTGCTCCCTTTGGCATGGGCGCATATCTCATATTAGGCACACCGACTTTCATGTTTCTTACCGACTGGAACATCCCAATCCTCTCTGTTAGGAATTGGATATATGCTAGCCATGTAAATCTCTTTGAAACATTCAGCCCTATAATACGGTGAACAGAGTCGGGTGGACTAATTTGTGTGATCAAGGGGTCGCTATAGCATGCGCACACGGTATTTCCATTTTCTCGAAATAACCACAATAACACTTCCGCTCTCTTAGATTTACCACCCCATGAAGCAAGTTATTTCCATGAATCTCAAATTCATCAGGGTTAATGAGCTTAACCCGAACTTCCTTCTAGCAAAGAATATTCAAGCCACTATTTCATCGATCTCTGGTGCTAACATAGTCGCACAATCAAGCGCTTTCCGTCGCCTATCATTATACCATCTCTGCAGTTGTAGCTCTAATGAATTCCAAGAGGCTAGAGCAGGCCAACGATGAGCTCCTCTAATCGCATGATTGAAACTTTCAAGCGTAATTGCTTGTCATTAAGGCGTATCTTTCCCAGAAATTTGGCACGCGCCCACCGCTCAACACCTATTTCGTCAAGTTGTTTATATGCGCCAAGACATTGTGCCTTAATCAGGCGAACTTTCGGAGAAATTCGGCCTCCGAGAATGCATAGGCTGTTTGATAGAATGTATCTTCACAAAACCGTGATCTTTCCATTTTTTGGTCGATTGCCTTTTAAATGATGATAGAAAACACCATGATATGCATCGGAAATACGACCAACCGCATTTCTAATAGCCTGGTGTCCGCATCGGAAATAAAGCTCAAGTTTTCATCATGGATACCTCCAATGGCCACCCTCAAATGTCTCATGAAATACCCCATGAATCGTTGCATTCTTTTCAAAGAATACCAAGGCTTCAGGGAATAGGTGGTCACCGGCATCTACAAAGAACAAACAATAAATAGTTGTCCGGAGAAACGGGTTTTCGAGATGAGTTGCGCCCACACACAAAATAGGTCGACAATACTTGAACCCACGACGGCTTGCTCCCAAAGACATGAAACAAGCTGTCAAACCTTCCCAGATTATCAAGTCGAAAGTCAATATAGGTCCCTTCATTGGCATAACGCACCATCCACAAGTACGAGGGTATCGCGTTGTAACACTCCGTCGGTGAACCTCTCACCATCATTCTCATCATCTCGTGAGCTCGGTATGCTTGGTCATAAGTCAAGCTGTATTAATCGTAAGTTGTGAGCATGTCCTCCATAATTTGTCTGGGCTTATACTCATTGCCGAGTTCTTCCATTTTCGACTTAGGCGACTCGCAATAACAATAGGTGTTGCTTGTCGATTGTCATTATCCGCATTCCTGAGAGGCACAAGTATGGACATCATTCAACGTTGTGATCTCAAATGTACGTGTGACATCTGTATTCACCTTCACCCGCTTTCGCCCTTACATGCCATTTGCATGTATCGTTAAGACATTTGTAATACAAGCAACCTGTGTCCGACCTACCCAATCTCATCTCGAAAATTGTTCGCAGAATCAGATACGATTTTATTTTCAAATTAAAATCTTCTTTTGAATCGTATTTCTTCCCATTGAACAATTCGCTCACGTCATTCATATGTAACGCATCGTGGATAAACACCTCGGTAAATCATCATCTTCAAATGTGGGAATCCTCCATGAATAATCTTCGTGACGCTGCTGCCCTAGCATGTGCACCCTGATTATTGTTGTCATCTCTGCCGGTTTGATCGGTTTGTATATGAGGTGCAAACGGAGAAGCCAAAAAACTAGTTACTGATCCACCAAACATATTATATGGCTGTTGGATGGGTGGAACACGACTACTTGAAGGTTGGTTAGGAGGATACTGAAACGATTGGTGTGGTTGGCTGTTTATGACAATATTACGACTACTTGAAGGATGATTTGACAGATTATGACTTGGTCTTACTGGTTGATACCGAAACGGTTGGTCCGAAGCTTCACCAAGCCTTTGTGTAGCAACATTGTTTTCATACCCACTACATCCATATTGTTGCTCGAACGGATTAAAATCTGGATCTCAGAGCAAGTTCTTGTACCGAGAAGGGAAATTTTCAACATCTTGTAATCCGGAGTATTGCAATCTTCATTTAAATCAATGCCATCATCCTCCTCATTTAAATCAATGCCATCATCCTCCTCATTTATCGGTTCATTGTTTGCCTCCATGGTGTCGCATTCACACAAAAATTACATTCTTACCATCATAGGCCGCTTGATGTAACCATTTAAGGTCTAAATGCGCCTAAGATATCATCAGTGGTATATTTCCCACACTACCGTAAGTAAACAAAGCTTTTAGGTTGAGCTTTGAATCGGACCGATCAATACCAAGCCTCAAATACACTTTATCCAATAACGATTCAATCCTATTTTCTTTGGGACAAATAATGAGAACATCGATCCATTTACATAATTCCACCTGTTATAGATAGGATCATACGTAAATTCTCCGTTGAACAAGACAACAATCATAGTGTTGCGATTATCCTGCTTAAACAAAACAAAAAAAAAAACGATTCAAGTCAGATCAACTAAATCATTATCAACTTAAAAAGATTGTTTCCAAAAATGGTAAACATGATATGTATTTATTACACTTTCATAAATTACACTACATTATCAAATCAAAATTTATAACACTATCGTTCTTAGATGTATAAAATTACATAAACAACCTACTTAAAACACACATTTCGAGATAAATACATATCATTTCTACAATATAAATAACATAATCACTACTCAAAACACAAATTTCGGTTAAATAAATATCATTAATTACACTAAAACCTAGTAATTGAACCCTAAGAAAATACTTAAATACACTACTTAGAAGTATGAACATTACATAAACAATCTACTTAAAACACACGCTTTCGGTTTTAGACATATGATTACTACAAATATAAATAACATACACTCATTGAGCACTTGAATTAAGATAAATAAGATAGCAATAACTTACCCATTTTAGCACTTGAATGATGAAGAAATGGACTTGAAAGATGAAGAAGTGAGCACAAAATTGATATTAGATTCAAAGCCTTTGAAGGAATGAGAAAAATCTCGTTAATGTGGTGTATATTCAACAAGCACCTTACAACAACATTAATACCCATCTACCACTGACAAACGTAGAAAATCTACGTCTAAACGTAACAAAACATACGTTTAAACGTAGATTTTACTACGTTCAGACGTAGCTAATTTTCAAAATATAACCTTTGATTTTCACGCTTAAACGTAGTTTATCTACGTTTAAACGTGGAAACCTCGCGCTCAAACGTAGAAAACCCACGTTTAAAACGTAAGGAAAGATCAACCGCATCGCGTTTAATGTTAGTTATATTTTCACGCCCGAACGTAGATATCTCTACGCTTACCATATTTTTCACGTCGGAAAGCGCGACAACCTCGATTTTTGAGTGTCGCGCCCGACACGACCTGATTTTCCAATTTCTGTCCGGCAACGTCCTTATTCTTCTAGGGAAAGAAAAATCTTAAAATTTATTTTTAAAAAAAAAATTAATAGACGACACTTCACACTTGTCCCACTTACAGAACTTAATTTTGAAAAGACAATGCAACGTTTACAAAGATATAGAGTTTTGAAACTTAAAGACATTGGATTGGACTTTTTTAAACTATAAATAAATAACACTTGAAATAACTTTAAAACTCAATATTACTAAAAATTAATTATTTTAAATAGTACTTCATCGATCACAAAATATAAAATCATTTGATTTATCAATTAATACTTACTGTATTATTTTATTAATTTCTATCCCTAACCTATTATATATTAACCCACTTTTTACCCGGGCGGATATACCTTGGTGGGTCGGAGCAGTCGTCCCCGTCGGATCCGAAAAAACACTACTATATATGTCATGTATTTTTTTTTTTACCCCATTTAAAAGTTATATTCATCCTTATTATCTATAATAATAAGATAAATTGACATAATTTTTTATAATGTAAATACAATTGTGCTTTGCGTGTGTATGGTTTTTTCACCGGTCCTACTCCGATTATTCATTATTTGCTTTGCATCGTAATGGCATTCAACTTTATGTGCTCTTGTACGTAGTTGATATGATTATTGCTGGCAATGATAAGGTTGCCATGACGATTTTTAAAGAATATTTGGGGAATTTCAAGATGGTGGACCACGGGACTTTGAAGTACTTCTTTGGGATAGAGGTGGCCAGGAACAAGGATGGGATTTTCTTGAATCAGCGGATAAGAAAACCGGCTGATTTCCTATGGAGCACATTAACAATCATAGGAACCGGATTATTTCTCTATGGAGCACAATCATAAGTTGGCGCTTGCTACAGGTGATTTGTTGAGTGATCCAGAGCATTATCGTCGGTTGATTGGATGACTTATTTATCTTGGGGTTACGCGACCTGATCTGGGATATTCCCTTTGTGTATTGTCTCGCTTATATACAGCACCTCGGGTTGATCATTGGGAGGTATCCTTACGCCTCGCTCGGTATTTAATGAAACATCCGGTCAAGGCAATTTGCTCGCCGATAGTTCTCTTATACTCGAAGGTTGGTGTGATTATGATTGGGCAAGTAACCAGCTTATTCATCGGTCTTTGAGAAGTTGGTTTGTGTTTCTTGGTCTATCCCCGATTTCTTGGAAGTCCTAGAAACAAACTACAGTGTCCCAATCTTCGGTAGAGGTACAATATCGATCCATGGCCTCTATTACGTGTGAATTGAAGTGGTTGAAACAGTTATTTGCTGATCTTGGTGTTCGTCATCCCTTTGGGATCCGACTCTTTGTGACAAAACCAATCGGCTTTATATCTCGCTCATAAACCGGTATTTCATGAACACACGGCATATCTAGCGGATTGTCACTGCGTGCGAGGATGCAATCACGGATGGTGATAAAGTCAATCCTTTCATGCATTTCACACGTGTTTAACCCCTATTTTGTAGCACTTTGAGCCTCATTTCAATCATTTAGATGCCTAATCACGCTCATTTTTTCACTCACGGTTCCACATCACACTTTACCGGAAATCTCATTTTTATCATTGAAATGTGGACCTTTATCGCACACGGGGTACTTCGGAACCCATGATTTTACTTGGGTTGTTTGTGTTGTGTGATTTCAGGTTGAAGAGGTTTAAGAGGATGATTTGTATGAAGAGTGATGATTAAAAAGGGAGTTGAAGAAGAATTTTGAGAATATAGCTTTGAATATGCATTCTCGGCACTTACCGAAGCCTTGTTGGTCACCAGAATCTGGCAGAATACACTGCAAACTCGGTAGCCACCAGACAAGCCTTGGTGACTACCGAGAATTGAGCAAAATGGTTCCTAAACTCGGTACTTACCGGGAAAACTACAAGCGCCACCAAGCTCTGTTTTGAAGCATAGTAACCCATTTTCCTTATTTTTTGAACGGAAAAAAAAGGGGCAGATCTGGGGCGAATTTGGGGCTTGGAGAGCACCCTCTTCTCACGTCAAAATTGTTAGTTCTAGAGTAGATTTAGCCACAAAAGGAGATTAAATCCAAACCAATTTATGCAATCTCCTTCTACTATCTTAGATAGTTTTCCCCTTTTAGTTTCTTATACAAAAACCCAAAAGATTTGTTCTAAGCTTTAATTTCCTGCAATTTCTTGTAATTGGAGCATGGGCTTTGTTCATCCATGATGGATACATCAATCTTTGATTGAATCTTCATGGTAAATGGATTAATGTCTTCTTTGATTTAAGGTATATATTCTCATTTTAGTGTAATTTTCTATTTTCATGGATGTATTTGGTATAACTTGCTTTGCCATTGTATTAATCATGAGTGGCTAAGTTAATTGTGGCTTAGGTGATGTGAATTTGAGCTAGATAGCTTGTAATTGCTTGGATTCAAGTTGGGCAGTCTTGTATGTTCTTAATTGGTTCAAGTCATGGTGATTGATCGTCATGGGTGTGTTTTAATTCGCGACTAATTGCATCATCTAAGTCTTAATTCGAGGCATAATTGTAAGAATTGGCATGGACACTAGTCACCATGAGCACTTAGTAAAATCATCTAGAGATAGAATTAATTTCTAGAGTGTGTGTTACTTAATCTTAATTATTTTAAATAGTACTTCATTGATCACAAGATGTAAATCTATTTGATTTATCAATTAATACTTATTTTTTTTCTATCCTAACCTATTATATATTAACCCACTTCTTACCGGAGGCGGATATACCTTGGTGGGTGATAGCAAAATAACTAACCGCTAACTTTGACCGACAGAGTATCGGGTCAACGGTAGTATAGTGTTGTCAAAGTCGAATCCACAGGGAGTAATGTTCAAGTACCAAAGTCGTTTTAGAACTTAGTTCAGGTCAAAATAGTGGTAGAGAGATATTATACTAATGCAAAAGTAAAGATTATACTAATGAGTTTACTTCTAGGTATTAAAGGGTATAGTCGAACTATGATCCCACGAGCTACTTTTACCCCTAAGGAAGGACTTAACAGGGAGCGTGTCTTAACCGACCTACCTATCCAATGTAGTTTAACGACATCCATGGGTGCCAACTCCTAATTCTAGCGATTAGACTGAACAACTCGATCTAACCACCCTATGTGAAGTTAATTAATTCTCCCTTTAGAAAACCGATTAACCTAACATGATTAAGCTCTCAGAGTCGCTCGAACAAATGATGACAAACCTCTCAGATTGGAAACGGACCTAACAACTAGGCCGAATCTACTTAACGATCCTAAAACCCCTTATCCCACATCTCACCGCAAAATACATCTATAAGTTCGATGTGTGACGTTGAACTAGGTGATCAATCTAATTCAAAGACGTTAAAATAAGTTTTAGGCGTGGATTAATCGCTTAAACAATAATATTACGCACTACACAACTCCATATCTCATCCACCTTGTGGTTTTCGCCGCTTTCACATAATTCATCTACACATGAATTTAGCTACTCATAATTATGCTAATAAACAAAATAAGAATTGAAATCATGTCGAAATAATAAAAGAGAAAGTATTCATTACCATAAAACCGAGGATAAATCGATCCAAAAGTGTGATTTAAATAATCCACCAAAAGAACAATCTTTGGAACTTGAAACGTAAAACTAAGCTATAGAAAGTGTTTAGAATCAAAGGATGTTATCTAAGGAATCAAGGGATCAAAGGGTGTTTAAACTATGCTAAAATCGCCCCTAAATCGCCTAAGAAAAGACTAAAGTCGGCGAAACATGAGTAGGGGCTGAATGAGCTGTGTATTTATAGGATTAGATCGAAATCTGCTGCTGTCGGTCCCGGACGCCCGTCTGGTCCATGTCAGACGCCCGTCCGCCTGGAAAATATGAAGATATTAGTTGTTCGTCTTCATTGGACGGGCGTTCGCATTCCTCTGGACGCCCGTCTGGTAACTTATGACTTGAGGCTTTTCGACCCCTGGACGCTCGTCTGTGTTAAATGAGCTTCATGAATCGGGCTGAGCCTACCCAAACGCCGGTCTGGGCGTCTTTTGGATGCCCGTCCAGCCAAAAACATAACTTTCTGAATGAGTGTCAATGCTGTGGACGCCCGTCTGGAATGAGCAAACGCCCGTCTGATGTGGCCTTCCCGCAGACGCCAGTCTGAGGTATATCAAACGCCCGTCTGGCTAGTCCTCATCCCAAACTTGGCTTTTCTTCACTTTTTTATGCTACATTCGGGCCACGATCACGTCTCATAGTCCAAAACATCGCCTTCCGGGTCCTCGAGTCACTAAGTCCTGCAATAACATAGACAAACAAACACCACACATAATTCCGCCAGACAAAAGCGCTCGGAAAAGAGTGAAATATCGCTAAAAAGGCGGAGTTTACCATCGATATGACAGTTTGACTCCCCGTGTATAAAATTCTCGATATTACTCTCGAAACGGCCTATATCTACCCAAAACATGCCAATACGGTGATAAACGGGGGTTAAACTGCACACCAAAGTACAGTAAAGTTGACTCCCATCAGTGGGTGGGGGCAGTCGTCCTCCTCAAATCCGAGAAAACACTATTATATATGTTATGTATTTTTTTTGCCTTCTTTAAAAGTTATATTCGCCCTTATCATCTATAATAATAAGATAAATTAACGTAATTTTTTATAATGTAAAAACAAATACATAGATATTACAAAGCTGGTACAATGTGACGCCCCGTTTCCAGACACCGAGTCCTTATCCGGAAATGAACGCCTGACGCGTATATAACTCGTATTTATAAAAATTATATACGTAAGCCTTACTAATACGTCATCAGAGTATAATTGCGGAAGTTTAAATGACTCAGAAAAACATACATAACTAGGGGTAGATTAGGAAAACCATATGTTGATACCATTACAACATTTATATTTTAGGAAAGCAACGATAATTCACAAGGCAAAACGATACAAGATTTAGCTTACATTACTTGTACTACTATAACAAAAGACAGTCTATCGTATAATACATTATACAAAAGCCGAAGATAACGAAACAACACTTCAAAGAATCCCGGGGTCACTTCTTTATATACACATCATCACATACGTCATCGTAACCTGCATCACCTTCTCGGGGTGGGAACAATATAACGAGGGGGTAAGTACATACGTACTTAGTAGAGAGTAGAAGCATCGAATCTATACAAATAACAACAATATATATAAATAGCACCGAAGGTCTACACACACTACCAAGTATGTTATAAAAGCACACTCCCCTTCAGCTAGCCTCGCTAGCAAACTCACGAAACAAAGGGATGAGTTGCATAAAAGTCCAAGGACACTTTGCGAGGTGACGGATGCACCACGACAGATTCAACCCCTTAAAAGGCATAGGGCTAGCCCCTAAGTGGAGTCCCACTCCCGGATGCGATATAGAAACGTGCCTCACCGAGGACAAGAATGCTTTATCTTTTAGACTCTCAAGTATGTATTTATGCGTTTTGAACTAACCACCTTAGTTCATTGCACATAAAGAGGTTTCTAAAGACTACTAGACCTTAGAAAACTCTAAATTATATTTCCTAGCACGTATCACAGAAATATTGGATTCTAATCCAATACCCACAAGGCTAAGAAATAAGGTTTCTGATGATCCCGAGTTTCTCCCTGCAGAGGGTCTCCACAAGGTGCTGAGCCAAATCCACCAGAAACAAAACCCCTAACTTTGCCACATAGCATCAAAGGCATTGACTATCAGAGTCAATATCAAGTAAGGCAAAATAAGATGTGTTCCAAAGCTCCCGTGAGTTACGGCAAAGGAGCCAAAGCCACTAGAACACAAACATTTCACTTTACATGCATCACACCACAAAAGGATCTATACTGTAACATGCTTATAGCAAAAATAGATTCAATTGAACACCTCCCTACCTCAAATCTTTGAAGAAAGTCAAGCCAAAAATTTGAGAGCCGAAACACAAAGATTGAAAAATCCGACGCCGGTTCATTGTACACAACCTTCATTTTAAAGATATAGAGTTTTGAAACTTAAAGACATTGGATTGGACTTTATTAAACTATAAATAAATAACACTTGAAATAACTTTATAGGTTTTTTCTAATTCTTATCTCTCCCTCATCCAGACTCAGCTACATCTCAAACCAGCCATACCACCGCAGCCGCCACTTCCCTTGCTACGGCCTCATCCAACCATGCCGCTATTGTAGCCTTAAACCCTACTCTTCACGCTCCGATCAAACTCACAAATCACAATCCGGCGTATGCTTTGTGGGTTCGACAAGATTCGTTCATCTTTTACATCAGAAAATCCGGCTGCTGCTTCAACTGCAAAATCCGGCTGCTGCTTCATCTCCTACCTCTTATGTGGTCAATCGAGCATTCGCCGCCTGATTCTTTATGGATTTGCAACACGTTTTTGCATAGAAAAGTGATGGCTGACCATCTCGGTGATATCCTTCCATATTCGGTTGATTCGAAGCTTTATTGTCTCGATTCGGTTCTGTTTTGCAACACGTGAAGGAGTAGTGATTTCGTTTCATGAATGCCTCGATTCTGTGAATTTGGAACACATTTTTCGGATTAGAAAACGCGACGGCTAAGTGAAAAACATAACCATGGGCATTAGGATTTGGGGAGGAGAAAGAGGAACGTATCATTGTTACTATATTTTTTTGGTTTTATTACATGTATATTATATGTTGTTACTACTAATTTTTTAACGTTACTACATTTTTTTTGTAACTTTTTCTATTTTATGGGCTGTTGCTACTCGTTTATTGGCTGTTACTACATTTTTTGGGCTGTTACTACTTGTTTTTCGGCTGTTACTACTTATTTATTGGATGTTACTACATTTCATGGGCTATTATTACTTATTTTTTGGCTGTTACTACTTGTTTATGGGCTGTTACTACACTTTTTCTAGTATTACTACATGTTTAATGTGTAAAATAAAAATCATGGGTATTTTGGTCCATTTATTATAAATTTGTCCTTTCTAATCACATAAAATGACAATTGTCCTTCTATTCCCATTTATGATTTTTTTGTCCTTCTGGCCCCTTACCCCATAACTTTAAAACTCAATAATACTAAAAAATAATTATTTTAAATAGTACTTCATTGATCACAAAATGTAAATCTATTTGATTTATCAATTAATACTTATTATTTTTTATTTCTATCCCTAACCTGTTATATATTAACCCACAATTTACCGGGGGCGGATATACCTTGGTGGGTGGGGGCAGTCATCCTCCGCGGATCCGAGAAAACACTATTATATATGTCTACAAATCATTTTAACAAGTATGAATAAAAAGTCTTGCATGAAAATTACTTAGGATTATACTAATAACTTGTTGTGTAATTATGTGAAAACTTTGATATAATGAATCATGTTCCTGAATTGTCTAAGAGATCATGTTATAAGGCTGAACTATAAGATAAATGAAGAAGGAATGAAGTATGCATGCAAGTAAAAACCTAGCAGTCCTTATAAGGTTATAAAATGATCATGTTGGTGAATTGATACTTTGTATTTGTTTGGGTGTTGTGATGATAATATCAATGTATTAAAATGGTACAGATCATGTTTTAGGGGCTAAATTAATGATTCCATGTGTCGAAGATAAAACATGCTTTATATGATCTAATATATGTTACATTTGTTGTCAAAGAATGTCACTATGGAAGTATTTTGGAAATATGCGGACTTTAATGATATTGTGTCTCAAGCCTGGAATGATTGTAGTCCCGGTGTTAGACTTGGTTGGGTACTAAAGGAAAAGCTGAAAATGTGAAAAAAAAAAAACTCGTAAAAACTGGAGCAAAACCGTTTTTGCTAATCTGAAAGAAGATGTCAACTTAGCTAGAAGTGAGGTGCATAAGTTTGATGCGCTAACAGAGAATAAAACCTTAGCTGAAAAGGAGGTTGAGAAGAGGATTAATGCGATCAATACTTTGTTTGGAAAAGACAAGGATTTTGATAATATGCTGAGACAAAAATCTAGGGTCAAATGGATTCAGGAAGGTGATGATAACTCAAAATTTTACCATAGCATGATCAAAGGTAGAAGAAATAAAAATAATATTTTTGGGATGGTATTGGATGGGAAATGTACTGAGAATCCAGAGGATATCAAGTTGGAGGCTGTCAATTACTTTAGTAATTTGGTTAAAGTAATTTGTGAGTGACAAGTTCAGCAAGTTGTGTAATGATATGAGAAATGAATTAGAAAGGCCTTTTGATGATATTGAAGTAAAGAAGGCAGTTTGGAGTTGTGGTAGCAACAAGGCACCGGGCCCGGACGGTTTCACTCTTGGTTTTTGTAAAGCGCAATGGAACCTGGTGAGAAGTGATGTTATGAATTGTATCAAGGACTTTGAAGTTCGGGGAATCTTGAAAATGGTTGCAATTCCTCCTTCATCGTTTTGATTCCGAAAAAGAGCAATCCCACTCATTTCAAAGACTTTAGGCCTATTAGCTTGATCGGTTCGGTCTACAAAATTATTTCAAAGGTCCTTGCTGAGAGATTGAAGAAGGTTCTTAATAAAATTATAGGGGGCTGTCAAATGGCTTACGTTGCAGGTAGACAGATTTTAGACGGTGTGTTGGTGGCTAATGAGGTCGTGGATTTTGTTAAAAGAAGAAAGCAAAACGCTTTGATCTTTAAGGCAGATTTCGAAAAGGCTTTTGATTCTGTTAATTGGGCATTTTTGGATTCTATTATGGGTCAAATGAATTTTGGGGGTACTTGGAGGAAATGGATCCGTGGCTGCTTATTCTCTCGCACAGAGTTTCAAGATTAATCAATGGTAGCCCCACAAAGGAATTTCGGATGGAAAGATGTATTAGACAAGGAGATCCTCTTTCCTGCTTTTTCTCGCTCATTGCCGAGGCTCTTAATGTTATAATGTGCGAAGTGGTGCGTAAGAATTATGTAAAAGTGGATATATTTGAACAAGGGTGGTCTAAAAATTTCTCACCTTCAATTCACGATGATGCCATATTTTTGGAGAATGGGATATTGACAACCTTTTGAATCTTGGTAGAATTTTAAAGCTTTTTTCACGGTATCCAGGTTGAAAATAAATATGGGTAAGAGTAAATTGTTTGGTCTAAATGTTTGTGACATGGAGCTTAGTAAGGGTGCGGATGCTTTGCATTGTAACTCGGGTTCTCTACCTTTTATGTATTTGGGTCTTCCTGTTGGGAAAAACATGAATATAATCTCTTCTTGGCAGCCGGTCATCGACAGGGTAAAGCAAAAATTAGCTGGGTGGAAAGCTAGACTCTTATCTGTGGGAGGTAGATTGACACTGATCAAAGTAGTTTTGAGGAGTCTACCCTTGTACTATTTCTCTGTTTTTCATGCTCCTCTTGCTGTGATACGCATCTTAGAACAATTGAGAGCTCAATTTTTTTGGGGAGGGGGCAAGGGCGAGAGATACACTGCTTGGATTTCTTGGAACACAATTTTGAAGCAAAAATCGCTAGGGGGGCTTGGGGTGCAAAATATTGTCTTACTAGGAAAATGGTGGTGGAGGTGGAAAACAGAAGATGGTGTGCTGTGGAATGAAGTTATTAGTGCGTTTTTTATGGCAAGTAAGAAGGATTTAGTGAGGGAGTCGGGAGGAGTGGAAAGGGTAAAGTGTTGTGCGGTATTGTAAAAAATGGGTTCCACATTGAAAAGAAAGGGGTGAAACTTCTATCCTCTATTGGATGGAAGCTAGGCATGGAAAATAGTGTGAGATTTTGGAAAGATTCTTGGGTTGGGGAGCGTACTCATGAGGTAGATTTTCCGAGATTTTTTCGACTTGAGAAAGATAGTGAGTGTGTGGTGAGTGATAGAGGGAGGTTTGTAGAGGGGGTTTGGTGTTGGGATTGAGAGTGGAGAAAAGAGTTAAGAGAGAGAGAGTTGGGGGAATTTATTGATCTTAATGTTTTTCTCTCTTATGTATCACCCATTGCAGGCAATGTCGACACACCATTTTGGAGGCTTAGTTTCAATGGTATCTTTTTAGTGGCCCGGTTAACGAAGATCATGCTTAATGTGGCAGCATTCGACGATTGTTCTATTTCTATTTCTTGGAGGTGGAATGATGTTGTTCCGTCAAAAGTTAACATTTTTAATTGAAAGGTTGCACACAATCGAGTTTCCACACGCACTCATGTTGCAAACAGAGGTATTGCGGTTGACGATCAATTATGTCCTTTCTGCAAGGAGGTGGATGAAGATATCTCACATTTATTTCTCTTTTGCTCATTTACCTCATATATTTGGTGCAAGATTTTTGCTTGGACTTCAATTCCCAGATTGAATTTTACGGATTGGGATTCATTCTTCTGTTACATTCCTTTAGAAGCAAGACATGGTGAGAAATCTTTAATATGGGATGCTATCAAAAAGGTTGTTTTTTGGTCTATTTGGACGGCTAGAAACTCTGTTGTTTTTAACTCCAAAGTTTCCAATGCCGACAATTTATTTGGAGAGATTCAAGGAAGAAGCTTCGCGTGGATAACTACAAGAAAAAGCAGCATCAACAACGATTGGACGACTTGGACAAAAATCCTCTTTCTTTGAGCAACAGTAATGACTAGTTGGGTAAAATCGTTGTTTGTTCGGCTTGGAGTTGTTGAGTTTGTCTTGTTTGTTTTTTAGTTTGGTGAATTGGCATTTTCTACGGCTTGGATATATTTTTTGTAATCTGAACCTTTTGTTATCTAGCGCCTTGCTAGATTTTATTAATAATATTTCTTGCTGTTCAAAAAAAACATGATGCTTATATTGATAGATATCAATGTTTTAAGTGTTATTACATGCTTACGATGTTAATGTGTTGTAGTTACCATAAAATTAGGGTTGTGAGTATAAAATATATTCAATGATAAGTATGAAGATGTGTAACCATTATTCGTAAGAAATGAAATGTGATATGCACTATGTGCTAGGTGATAGGTGATAGGTGATAGGTGATAGGTGATATGTGATATGTGATATGTTAAACATTAGAGCAATCAAAACCACCATCCGGATTGGATCAGCCTGCGGCTGGGACAAGAGGTCTCGCAGCCATGAATTGAGGCTTAGGTAAGGAAAGATGTGAAACAGAGAATTCTAGGTCAACTACATGCCTATTTTTAGGTTTTTACTCTGGCAACGTCCTTATTGTTCTAGGGAAAGAAAAATCTTAAAATTTATTTTTTAAAAAAAATAAAATTAATAGACGATACTTCACACTTGTCCCACCTACAGAACTTAATTTTGGAAAGACAATACAACGTTTACATAGATGAGAGTGATTTTACGATTAATAGTGTTGATTTTTTTTTTCTCACCAATACGAAATTACATCATTTAGAGGACAATTACTCACACATGAACACATTGGAATTACATCATTTGAATTACCATCTCTCCCAAATGCACGGTGGGACTCGAACACCGTTGAATTATTATTTCTCCCAAAAATTTAAATTGATGGGAAGGGTAAATAATTGACATTTTATATCTCTCAATACGCCCTCTCAAATGTGGGTCTATAAGAAATGAGAGAGGCCCGTGCAGTCCTCTCTCAATACGTCCCTCAAGTGTGGACCTATAGGAAGTGTGAGAGACCCGTGTGGACCTATAAGAAGGGAGAGAGGCTTGTGTGAGCCTATAAGAAGATTACCATATCTCCCAAAAGTTTAAGCTAATGGGGAGGGTAGATATATTATCTTCTATCCCAAAAGTTTAAGTTGTAACATCGCATATCTCTCAATACGCCCCATCAAGTGTGGTTTTATATCCACAATACGCTCCCTCAAGTGTCAGTTTTATATCTCTCAATACGCCCCTTAATTGTGAGTTTTATACCTCTCAATACACCCCATTAATTATGGGTTTTATATCTCTCAATACGCTCCCTCAAGTGTGAGCCTATAAGAAATGAGAGATACCCGTGCAGACCTCTCTCAATACGTCCCTCAAGTGTGGGCTTACAAGAAATTAGAGAGGCTCATGTGGACCTATAAAAAGGGAGATAAGCTCGTGTGAGCTTGTACGAAAATTACCATCTATCTCATAAGCTTAAGTTGATGGGAAGAGGTAGATAGATTACCATCCCTCCAAAATCTTAAGTTGGGTAGATAATTAATATTTTGTATCTCTCAATATTTTATATTTTACCATCAAGCGTGGGCCTCAAGTATAGGTGCACCTTCAAGTGTGGCCCTATAAGACGTAAGAGAGGCTCGTGTGAGCATATAAGAAAGGAGAGGCCCAACACTTGTAATTATTATTGTTTTTTTAATTGTGTTAGGAGCGATGTTAGACCTTTCACTCTGATACAATGTTGAATTATCAAGTCTCCCAAAATCTTGATTTGATGAGAATGGTAGATAATTAACATTCTATATCTCTCGATAAACCCGTGACCTCTTTGGTCGGTCACGGGGCCTCGGCTTAACCATTAATAGAATTTATTTAAACAATTTATTTTAATACAGAGTTACCTTTTATAGTTTGAAAGATTTCAAAAGGTAATGTATTTTCACACCTAAAAAATCTTAACACACCTAATTTCTATTTCTAGTTTTACCACTGATGGGAGTCAACTTTACGTGACTCCGATGCATTGTTTACCCCCGTTTACCACACTTTCAGCACATTTTTGGGTGATTTAGACCGTTTTCGGGGTGATATCGTGAGCTTATGGCACGGGGAGTGAATCCGTTACTTTGATGGATTATCACCCCTTTTTGTTGTTATTAACCCTATTCCCGAGCACTTTTACCCTCCGGAATTGTTTGGATGTTTTTTGTCGTTCATGATGTTGTAGGGTATTAGTGTCTTGAGGACCCGGAAGGTGATGACTTATGGTGAAAAGCATGATCGAGGCAAGAGAAGAGATCAAAAGGGAAGAAAAGTTGAAGTTTTGGAGCAAATGGGGTTCAAACGCGCGTTTGAACCCCCAAACGGGCGTTTCAAAAGCTTTCATCTTGATTAGAGTTCAACCTCTTCAAACGCCGCGATTGAAGCTACCTAAAAACTGCGCTCCAAGTCCTCCAAACGCTGCCCAGCTTAAAGATCGCTAAGAGCCCGCCCTAAATGAAAGCTTAAATGCTGCGTTTGTTCTATGCTAAACGCAGCGCTTGAAGATGTGAAACGCCAGTTCAACCTTCCAAACGCATGCGCTTGAGGCCATATTTTTGCCGATTTTCCCCACCTATAAATACCCCCCTTAGACTATTTCTTGGAGAACAACCATTCTCTTAGCAAAACCCTACCCATTTCTTAGCTCGAATTTTGTAATAGCTTAGAATACATTCTCTTAGCTTAAATCAACATAATCTTAGCTTAATCTTTCCATTTGTTAGCTCAAATTTCTACTTCAAACACTAAGACACCATCTTTTAATTAGTTCTTCATTTTGTACTTTTTGGATCTAAATTTCTAATTTCTCACTTCTATGGTAAATTTCTTCCCTCTTTCACTTGTTATGTCTTTCATTTACTGTTTATTTTATGTTTTAACTAGTATGATGAGTAGCTAATCCCTTTTCATAGTCGAATCATGTGAAATTTAGTGAAATCACCCTTTGGGTGATGAAATTGGGAGTGGGTAGTACTTTTTATTGTTTAATCTTGCTTGTTTCATGTCTTAGAACTTGTTATAACATCGCTAGATTAGATTGATCACCTAATTTAGTAATCTCACATACCAATCTTACATATGTATTTTTGCGGGAGGTATGGGAAAAGTGGTTCTAAGATCGCGTGCAGACTGGCTTAGTTGTTAAACCCGAGCCCAAAGTGAGGTTACTCTGCTTTTACGCTTAAGCTGCTCTAGTGCATAACATGTCTTGTTAGTGAATCTTCTTTAGGGAAGGGTATTTAGCATGGCATAAGGTGTTAGGAGAGAGTTGTTCAGACCTTAGCACCGAAATTAGGAGTACGTACCCATGAAATTGAATGCGAGAGGTCGTTTGTTTTAATGCACACTCCCGGTTTTGTCTATCCTTGGGGTTGAAACTAGCTATTTTGATCATGGTTCGGCTATGTCCCTTAATTTATCTTTAAAACCTAGTAGTTTAATTCTCTTTCTTTCTTTTCTATCTTTAGACTCGTTAGTGAGAATCATTTTAGTGTCGTAGTAAACAAGTACTTTAAAAAGATTGTTCACCTAGACTAAGTAACACGTTCGCTTTGGTACTCACAAACACTTTTCCCTTGGGTTCAACTCGTACTCCTGTAGCTATTCTAGCAATCGACCCGGTATACTGCCGGTTAGAGAGTTAGTTTGCCCACGGTTTCGAGTCTTTACAAATTGTTGTTGGAGGGTGAATTTTAGCTCAATCAACCACTTAATTTTTTAAGACTCAATTTTAGTGAGGATGTTGATTAGTTTACGGGCCGAATTTCAATCAGGAAGTATCAATTGTTTTTCTGACAGATATTGGGTCTAGAGAAAACCAACATCCCGACACAAATTCGGTCAGAATAAAAATTATTTTCTGACTAAAATTCGATCAGGCAGGAAGTTGATTAGTTTAAGGACCAATTTTCAGTGTGTAAGTTTCATTTATACTTTCTGACCAATATTGAGTTTAGAAAAAACCAGCATACCTGACTTAAATGCGGTTAGAATAAAAATTATTTACCGACTCAAATTCACCGTGATAACGATAGTGTGAAAAGATTTCTTTTCAAAAATAAGTTGGTAGTCCCGACAAATTATGTAATATTATTATATGGGCCGTCTTTTCACACTAAATATGTTTTACACATTCTAATGGCGAGAGTGGGCTTTGTTTTGACATTTAACACGTATATCATTCTGGCCCAAAATGAGCCAGAAATTATATATTATTCAGACCATGTTACATGCCCAGAACATTAATTATGTTTTCTGGACCAATGATTGGTCTGAATAAAGAGACATTGTTATGTAGGTTTGTGAAACAATACGGACCATTTTACAGGCCGAAACATTTTCCGCTCCTATTTCAAGTCAGAATATAACCACGGCGCTATGAAAATTTTGAAAACGTATCGAACCATTTGAGAGGCCGAACATGTAATATTTTCCTGACCACGTTCGGGTCAGAATAAGCTAAATTGTCTGACCACATTTGTGTAGGTATAATCTTATTTCAAGTCGAATATAACAACGACGCTTATGAAAATTTTGAAAACGATCGACCATTTGTAGGTCGAACATGTAATGTTTTCCGCATTCACAATCAGTCGTAATAAACTAAATTGTTCGACCACATTTGGGTCGTAGATATCGTGTCACATTCTCGACCGAATTACGGTTAGAATGTAGGCGGGTGAAAACATTTTCTTATTTTATAAGACAATGGCTATGTGAAAATTAGTTACTGTGTAATGGGACAAATGATTGTGTGAAAAAACATTTTATTATTATTTTATATATATATAGTTCAAGGTGGAAGAGATATATTTTTTTAAAGAACTTTAAAAGAGACTGCAAACGGAATTCATATACAAATAGGCAACTTTGGAAATACCGGAGAAATTAAACTATTTCATATATTATTATTTATTTCGCATGCTAAATGTGTAATGGGGGTTGACGTTAATGCGGCCTGCATTAGGAGACAAGTGCCTCACCCAATTTTGAGAAATCTTTTTAAGACATTATGACGCTAATTAAAACGGTGTAGTTTTAATGTTGAAAAAAATAATCTATGTATATCTAAAACCAACAATTGTATAGTGCTTCCACCGACAAGATTTTTCCGCCGCCGCCAAGATACCTAATTAGGGTGCAATAGATCACGACCAAAGCTCGTGGTGGACATGGTCGACGACTCGCCATGGAACAAATCGGCCGAGGAACGAGACCTTCTAAACCGCGCCGCTTTTAGAGGTAAATCACCCACCACCGATACTCCGGCATGGATCGCTAGAGTGGGGTTGATGTCGTTTCAGGTTAGTTTGCTGACCCAAAAATATACATCGGAGACGAGGAGGAGGATGATGAACTCAACGAATATGCGGATGTCATAGAAACTTTCTTCAATCGGGAATAAGAGGATGAGGTAGTGATTCCTCTAGAGGAATGTTTCAATTTGTGGTGCCCATGGAGAAAGGCTCTCATTATCAAGCTACTCGGTAAGTCAATCTCCTACCATTATCTGAGCAAGAGGCTGTCGGAGAAGTGGAAAATGAGCGGAAGACTCGAACTCACAGATCTAGAGAATGGATATTATGTGGTAAGATTTGCACATAAGGAGGACTACCACACAGCACTTGAAGGTGGACCCTGGATCATTCAAGGGCACCACATGTACGTGACTAAATGGAAGCCGTTCTTCCATCCACTCGAGCATCAAATTACATCCACCCTAACATTGATTCGATTCCCTATGGTGCCAATTGAAGTTTTTAAGGAATCGTGGGTCCGAAGATTGGGAAATAAGGTTGGCAAAGTGATAAGAGTGGACACAGTCACCCTAGAAAATGCTCGTGGAAAATTCGCCAGAGTTTGTGTGGAAGTTAATCTAAGAGCCACTTTGAGACCATACATTCGGCTCAACGGTAAGAAATATAAATTAGAGTATGAGGGGTTGCAATTGATTTTTTTTGAATGCAATAAATTTGGCCACCATATGAGTGCCTGTCCGAAAAAAATCAGAATGAAGCTCCTCGCGGATAATAGGAACACCATGTGCCCTAAGTCATGCAGTGTCCTACGGAAGAACGCCCATTAGGCCTGTGGATGATAGCTCAAACTAGGAGATGACGTAACCCAAACGGGCCATGAACTAACAAGGAACAAAAGAAAGTGACACCTGAAGAAAATACAGAGGTTCGAACCCAGGAACATGCCATGGGCTCTAGGTTCAACGTGCTCAATGGCATGGAAGTTGAAGAAAGCCGGACTGATGTTGTTCATATAGATGAAGTAGAACTTTTGAGACAAAAAGCCCAATTAGTTGAATCCCATGGGCGACCAGTAATTACATCATATTTCACCAAAAAAGTAAGCTCTCCTAGCAAGTCAAAGCACAAGGCTCATGCCATGCCGGACAACTCAAGGCAGAACCCACACACCCCTGCCATCTCTGTTGTTGAGAAGACCCCCCTTACGGCCGATACATCAAAACGCAAAGGTCGAGACACAAGTACAGAAAAAAAATCAACAGACTACCAAGAAGACTCCCTCCTCCTCCAAAGGCAAACCAAGCTCAAGGTTACCTCTCGTGGATTTGGGCAGGCCGAATATAATCTCGGGACCAACCCGAGGTTACCAAAATTCTTAAGAGGGACCACACGAACCCTCCTAAGAAGCAAGGGGACTATGTAAAGAGTAACCTCCGGATAAACAAAATGCTCCCTCTCCTTCCATGGAAATTGTTACAGTTGTGGTTAATCCTTTGTTTTATGATAAGGTGGAGACTCTTCCACACACTTATAATTTTGTCACATTTGATTCTAGCGAGATAAAGTTACTGATGATCCGGAGGCGGAAAGACCACCACTTCATGTGCTTATATCGAAGGCAGATATCTATGATCCTTTTGCGTTTTACTAGCCTGACATTAGTATTGCCTTAGTGGCCGAATATGTTGCTTGCTTTTCTTTAGTAAATTTGATGACTCTTGATGTAATCTTTTGGGGTTATCCCACTTGAATTGAAATAAAAAAGGATCATTATTTAAAAATAAAACTATAAATAAAAGATAAAATCTATGTATACCATAACACAGATTGAGGAGAAAATTATTTATATTGATGAATTGGAGAATGTACCTACATAGTATTTATATTATGGAGACTTCTGGAACCTCCTAATTAATGAGAGAATATTACGGAAGAATTGAATGGAATAAAATAATTCTATTTTATCTCTAATACCACCTTTCAATTTGGATGCAGATGCATATTACACAACTAACTTGTCATGTTGATGTAGAAATGTAGGACATGGCAGGGACTTCATGAGAGAGTTGGCAAGTTGATCTTTGACATTGAAATAAGAGACACGTAATTGAACATTATGAATTGATCACAAATATAATTGTCGAAAAAGTGACTTTGATCTCTAATTCAGCTGGAATCAAATCATAGTCACTAAGTGATGGTTAATGACTAGTGTATTTGAATCTGGAAAGTCAGCTGAAGTGGTAGCGGTGGTCGTCTGTCAGCAGAGTTGAGTCTGCTGAGTCTGTTGAATACAACTGGGTTCTACATCTGATATGAGGCAAGTCAGCAGGTATTATCAGCAGGGAAATATCAGCAATGTATTGTCCGCAGGCAAATGTCAAGATGTTACATCCGTGGAGTCGCTTGAGTGAGTTCACATCCTGGGGTATTGTAGTCAATCTGCTAGTATTTAGTTATGACGGCCAGGTCTGTGGTTTGGTGACTATAAATACACATCCGTTGTAACCTTGTACACTTGCAAAGAATTAGTGGGAGCAATTGCATATGCAATTGCAGAGTCTCAGAAATCTCCAGTGATAATACAATCTCTCGTTTCTGCCCGTGGACTAGTCGGCACATTGCCGGAAACCACGTTAAATCCCGTGTTATTGTTTCTTGTGTGATTTATGCTTTCTTGTTTATTCTTGATTATTGCAATCCGTTTCGATCCCTGACGGTCCTATTATAACAAACTGGTATCAATGAGTCGAGGTTATCATCAGGAAATCCGAGGTTCTGTTTGGGAACCATCTGTTTGAACAAAATTTTATCTTCACCAAGACCTTCACCGGTGCAAGGATTTTGTGATAAAAGTTTTGTTCTTTGGCGAGATCAAGATGTCTGGGGTTAGATGTAGAGATTGGTAAGTTCACAGGAAGGAACAATTTCAATCTATGGCAAATCAAGATGCGTGCTCTGTTGAAGAAACTATGGCTCTGGGCTCTATTGACAAAATCGGTGGATGCAGAAAACGTTGAGATGGCCAATCTGGAGGAGAAAGCACATTCAATGATTTTGTTGTGCTTGTCTGATGATGTTATCACTGAAGTTGTTGAAGAGGATTCAGCAGCAGGGCTGTGGCTCAAGCTTGAGAGTCTATATATGACAAAGTCGTTGACCAACAAGTTGCTGATGAAGCAACGTCTGTTCAATTTAAAGATACATGAAGGAATGCCTCTCGTGAGATCACTCGAAAAGTTGAACACAATATTTTTGATTTAAAGAGTATTGGTGTTAAGATCAAGATGAGGATGCAATTTCTAATTTTGTTGGTATCACTTCCAAGATCATATGAGAATTTTGTGTAGGCTTTTATTGTGGGAGAGACACGGTGTCATTGGAGGATGTTAGGCATCTCTCCATAATCAAGAGCTAAGGCATAATGTACGGCATGTGTATGTACACTTGGGCTGCTGGTTTGGTTGCTAATAGCAGTTGCAAAGGGAATGGAAATCTTGAAAAGAAGACATTCAAGAAAGGTGGTTCCAACGACCCTAATGCAAACCGTCCCGAATCAACTCGAGTGTTGGCAAGCAGGTGGAGCTTTAGGTCCATACTCAGCTGAGTTTACAGAACTCTGTGAGAACAGTCAACACTAATCTGGCACTAGGTTGTGCATCTGAACCTAAAAATCAAGAGCTGAATATGGTGGAACCAAAATATGGGGCCACCGAGTGAGTGAAGGTCTCATTGATTTAGTACCAATTTGAGCAAAAGTCACCGAGTAGTGGAATGTTCGAGTCTGGGAAGTCTGCTGATATAAGTCAGCTGATTCCATCTATCGGCAGAGTGGCATCTGATGAATCTGTTGAACATGTATGTGTTGGTTTCAGATTCAGGTCCGGAAGCCTCACTGAGTGAAGTCACCGAGCATCCGTGAACATGTCCGAGGTGGAGTTCTCATCCAGAGTTAGTCTCATCCTGAGAAGTCTAACCTAAAGTCTGCTGTGTTCACATCCGCCACCATCCGAACTGCAAACTGGCTGGTTGAAGTTGAATTGAAGAACTCAAATTGAGTGTGCTCACCGAGGTGATTACATCCAACCTGGTAATCATATCTTGTCTAGTGATCAAGTTCAACTTGTTGATCACATCCGTTCTCAACTCAATCAAGTCTCGAATCATAAAGCAGAGGATCTCATCCAAGTTGGTTTCTCATATGGAGTTAACTCACATCTGGAGGAATCACATCCAGAAATGTTAAGTCTCAAGAAACTGGAAATCCGGAAGCTCACTGGGCGGCATGTCAACTGAGTGGATTTTGTGGAGTAATCTGCACAAGACATCGGCATTGACAAATGCATCCGTACAAGTACATCCTGGTTATATAATCGTTGATCGTGAATGAGAGTTCAAGTCAAGGTGGAGATTTGTCGTAAAAGTGTGACTTGATCTCTAATTCAATGGAATCAATGCTAGTCACCGAGTGATGGTCACCGACTAGTGTATTCGAATCTAGGAAGTCAGCAAGTGGCAATTGTGGTCGCGTCTGTGCCAGAGTATAGTCTCGCTGAGTCTGTTGTATACAACTGGGTTCTACATCTGATATGGGGCAAGTCAGCAAGGTATTGTCAGCAGGGAAATATCAGCAAGGTATTGTCAGCAGGGCAAATGTCAGCATGTTACATCAAGTGGAGTCGGCCGAAATGAGTTCACATCCGGGGTATTGTAGTCAATCCGCTAGTATTTAGTTATGGGTGCTAGGTCAGTTCAGGGTTTGGTGACTATAAATACACATTTGTTGTAACCTTGTACACTTGCAAAGAATTAGTGGGAGCAATTGCATATGCAATTGCAGAGTCTATAAAATCTCCAAAGTTGATAATATAGTCTCCTCAAGCTTTTCGCTCAGGACTAGTCGGCACATTGCCGAAACCACGTTAAATCCCGTGTTATTGTTTCTTGTGTGATTTATGCTTTCTCGTTTATTCTTGATTATTGCAATCCATTTCGATCCCTGACGGTCCTGTTATAACAATAATGATAGTCAGTGGCTACATGTTTCGTACGCGAGTGGAGTACCGGGTTGGAAAAAAATTGAATGGTTCCAAGATTGACGCAATCAGTCACAGGCAGAGTAGTTACAAAAAAGCCAAGATTCATAAGAAGGAAAGAAACCCAATTAAGTTCGGTTGTGCCAATGGCAACAAAGCGATACTCATCCTCTGTCAAGGACGGAGGTATGTATATATTTTAGGGGCTAAGCCCACCCGACAAAAAAATATTACACTACAAAATCTGTATTTCGCTTTGATCCATAAACTATTCTTAATCCAAATTTCACCCGATTTAACCTGGATATAGTCCATTAGCCCACCCCAAGTTCAAATCTTGGCTCTGGCCCTTGTCCTTTGTGGATGAGAGGTCAATAGTGGTTTGTTTCTTTGAACTCCGTGAGATGGAGTTGCAACCAAGATTCACCACATAGCAAATGGTGGAGGCGGTTGTCGTTGTCACCACCCTAACCATCATTGTAAGCTTCCTGATTGGGGGTGACCCGGATCACCCACGTGTCAAGCGTCTATAGAACAAACCGGAAGAACAGGATAGAGTTGTACCCGACCTGAATGTCACTACGACTGTAAGAAATAGGCCGATCACCCAGGGAAATACTGCATCAAAGGAAGTTAAGCAGTCGATCGTAAGGTGTCCCCGACTGTAGGAAGCAGGTCGATCGTGCCAGTCCCCGACCAGAAGCGAGCAAGTCGATCAGTAAGGTGTCCCCGACTGCAGGAAGTAAAGTCGATCGTGCCAGTCCCCGACTGTGAGCGAAAGCAGCCGATCAAGGCAGGTCCCTGATTAGAAGAAACAGGCTGATCAGACCAGGGAAGGTCCTCGACCAAAGGAAGCCAGATCGGAGACATATTCATCTAGAATAAAGAGCAGTTACAACTAAGCGTGAGGCGTGGGGGAGCTTATATAACCACCCACTAGCTCCACTCTGATGGATAACCGCCTGAACTACGGTTGGACTTGATTCCAGATATATATTTGGATATGTAGGCAGCTTATTCCTTAAGTTCAGTCCATTATAACAACAACTACCATCTGTATAATCCTAGAGCGAGAAAGACCCGATTGTTTACCCGTTTCATTCTTAGTTCGATCATTGGCGCTAGAAGGAGGGTCCTTTTTTGTTTCTAGTGACGAATTACAGTGTAGCAAATATGAAATCTAAGAAAACTCAACTAGGAGGGACCCAGTGTGTTCCTCACACGATCCGGAAAATTTGGATCAAGACCAAGAGCTAAACTGAAAACAATCGAAGATCAACAAAATCCTAAGGAATTAGCTAAGCAACTCCTAAGTGGATGCTCTAAAGACGATGGGAGATCAAGATTTTGTGTTCTATTCGAGAGTGTGAGAAGGGGGAAAGAAAAAGTAGAAACTCTCAAGAAGAAAGGCGCTTATCACGTAAAATAGGGTGGTCATAAGGAAGTTGCGTAATCCAGCTTGTCGAGTCGTTAAGGCGTAACTCTTCAAGCCGGGATGAAGATGCAAGGGCCGAATTGGATGCCATGTTAAGAGGAGGAGGACTAATTTCATTTGGCGCCACCTTTGCAGAGCACATAGAAGCATATCCTTGTCCTGCAGGATTCAAGATACCCAAAATCAGTCCGATGATGGAACAAAAGACCTATATGATCATATGCACCAAAAGATATAGCAAGATATGCGCTTGTATAACGCCTGCATTTAAATGAAGTGGAAGGCTTTTTCCGCACTTTTTTTCTGGAAGGGCTAGGACCGGTTTAACAAGTTGCCATCCGATCTATCACTAGCTTTACGCTTTAACGAAGAAGTTCATGAGTATGTTTATCGCCGCGAGACCGCTTTCAAAGAAACATCACTCATTTGCTTACTATCAAGCAAAAGTCCGATTTAAACGGTTCTACAGCTTCATTAAAAGGTTTAACGCAGAATCAACCTAGGTGTCGATGTGGACGATCGGTTTCGGTGGCCTCGCTTGTAGCAGTGACTACGGTAGCGGAGATTACATGCGAAATTAAATGGCAAAAACCCCAGAACTATGGAAGAGTGCTTGGCAGTTGCTTTCAAGCACTGTCAGGGTGAGGAAGCCAATCGTGCTAAGCGCGAGTTGGAGAAAGGAGATCACAGGAAAGGAAAGGCAGATGAAAAATCGACAAGAAGCGTGAATCGCTTTGGGATAGGTGCAGCACCCATAACCCATGCGATTGGGCAAAAGAGGTGTATGCAGATGTAGACCCGATTCGTTGAAGCAGATCACGGGAACAAGTTCTCGCTATCATGGAACGTAAAGGCATAGCTAGAACTCCGGTTCCCATGAAAGGACCCAGAGAAAAGAGAGATCAGACCAAGTTCTGTAAATTCCACCAGGATGTTGGTCACGATACAGAGACATGCAGGGAGTTAATCAGGGACATAGATGCAGCAGTTATGGAAGGACAACTTGACGAGGTTGTTGACAGATCTCGTAACGAATAGCCCAGGAGGCGCAGAGAGTTTAGGAGGGGACCGTATCAGAACGAGAGGAATAGGAACAACGAACAAGAAGGCAGAGACATCCATCCCCAGATCAGGACGGTCAGATCGATAACCGTCCAATAAATACAATCAACACGATCATGGGAGGTCCTAGGCGGACAGATCAGGAGAAGGAAGTAAGCTCAACAAGTCAAACAGATCAGGGCCAGAGTTCTGGTAAACCCCAAAAAGTATCAGGAGAAGTGAGGTATGGACCAGAGGATCCACTACCGCTAGTCATCAACAATGAAGGGCTGGTCATTGAGGCCGAATTAACAAGAATCGGGTGAAAAGAATCTGGCCGATACAGAAGTGCCGTTAACATCTTGTATTACAGAGCGCTCTGTGCCATGAAATTGAAGGATTCTAGTTTGACTCGGTATCCACCCCTCTCGCTCGATTCGCAGCCCGCCAATCCATCCTATGGGTATGGTCACATTACCTACAACTTATGGTAATTTACCTAAGGGGTGACCCTCATGGTAAATTACATTGTGGTTAAAGCACTCTCGCCAGACAATGTCATTATGGGAGACAAAGAATCATTGATCTCGTGAGCGATTATCTCCCCCACACACAACAAGATGAAATTTCCTATCGCCTGGATCGGTTGAAATTAAAGGAGATGTGAAACAAATGTGAGTCCGTTACACATTTGTACTTGGTGAGAAACAGCTTGGTTCAACAAGTAACTTCAAGAGCTATTGCCGTAAGAAGAGAAGACTTGGGTAATCGCAGATCGATCGAGGTCGCTCAGATCGGAGAACAGGAACATAATCAATGGTCAGATATAGTTCATGGATTCCGCACTCTATAAAAAGGGCGTTAACCGATCCGCTTCAAAGAATACCGAGATGTTTTCACATGGAAGAGAGATGATATGCCAGGTTTATCACCGAGTTTATAGTCCATAGTTTAAATGTGGATCGTAACATACCCCGCTTCACAAAAGAAGAGACATTTTGCACCGTAAAGGATCTCACTCATTGAACAGAAGTTGCCAAGTTAAAGCAAGCAGGATTGTCAAGGAGGTGATTTACCTGTAATGGCTAGCCAAACTCGCTTTTAGTGAAGAAGTCAGATGGATCTTGGAGAATGTGTGTAGACTTTACGGACTTAAACAAGGCTTGCCCTAAGGATAGTTACACTTCACCCAGAATCGACAGGCTGGTTGATTCGACTGTGGGTTTTGAGATTTTTAGGTTCTTGGACGCATATAAAGGGTATCACCAGATATTCATGGACCCAAAAGATGCAGAGAAAACGGATTTCATAATGTAATTTGGCACATATTATTATGTTACCATGCCGCTTAAATGAAGAATGCAGTGCCACCTACCAGAGGCGCTTAATCGAATTTTCCATGATCGATAGGCAAGTCTATGCAGTGTTTATGTTGATGACTTCATCGATCAAAAGCAGTGTCTTTAGATCAATATTTACAAAATGTCAAAGAAGTCTGTGAAGTACTTCAAAATGCCAAAATGAAGCTTAATCCCAAGAAATGCACCTTTGGTGTTTAGTCCGAAAATTTCTCGGGTTACATGATTTCTAAGGATGGAATCGTGGCCAATCCGCATAAGTTGGATGCATCAAGATGATGCCACCACCCACCAATATTAGAGAGGTTCAAAGATTGACCTGGAAGGTTAGCGGCATTGAATAGATTTCTTTCACGATCGCCAGAAATGCGCAATCGCTTTCTTTAAGATTTTAAGGAAACCTACACAATTTTCATTGGGCGATTGTCAAGAAGCTTTGATGAATTGAAGAAATATTTGTTGAATTGCCAACTCGACATCTCCACAAGAAGTAGAAGTGTTATACCTCTATCTACCAAATTGTGATGAGGCCATTAGCGCTGCCTTGGTTGGGGGAAACATGATTCACCTGTGGCCGGTTTATTTCACAAGAAAATCCTTATATGGACCTCAAGTGAGGTACTGGGATGCGGAGAAATTAGTATTAGCATTGGTACGCGCGCCCAGAAATTGAGATCGTATTTTCGAGTCACCCAGCTGGTCGCCTTGACCGATCACCATTAAAGCAAAACCGAGTAGGCCGATACTTGTGTGTCGCTTAGCCAAACGGGTCGCCGAGTTTGCAGGTGGTACGATCCGGAATACGTACTCAAGAACAATCGCGGAAAGCTCAAGCTCGCGATTTTCCGCCAAGAGAAATCCATTTCTATCGACGCCAAGTGAATCCGAAAGAATCAGGTCATGGAAGTTGTTCGTCGATGGAGCATCTAGCAAGAGCGGTCAGGAGGTGTCTCCTCCTCATAAGTCCAAAAGGGTGAAGAGTTCCCTTATGCTTTGCACTTTAACTTCCACGCGACCAATAACGGGCTGTAGTACGGCATCGATTACCGGGTTGAACTTAGCTCTAAAACTGGGAGTTAAGAAACTCAAAGTCTACAGTGATTCTCAACTGGTAGTAAACCATATCAGGGGAGAGTACGAAGCAAAGGAGGAACCTATGAAGAAGTATTTATCTATGGCCCAATCAAGGATAAACCAGTTTCAAGAAGTGCAGGTGGAGTAGGTCTCCAGATCACAAAATACCAGAGCAGATGCTCTGTCGAAGTTAGCATTGAATTTCCTGTCAGACAAGAAGGTCCTGGTCGAGCAATTACATCAACGAAGTTATGAGGTATCTGAGGTGCAACCAATTACACAGAGGGAAACATGGATGGATTCCATTGTAGCATTTTCAAAAGACGGCCTCTTACCAGAGGACAAGATGCAAGCTCGCAAAATCCAACGCTTATCTGGAAGGTATGCCCTGTTCAATGACATTCTGTATAGAAAATCGTTCATATACCCCTGGTTACGTTGTGTTACTATAGAAGAAGGCAATTACTTGTTGAGAGAGATCCACTTGGGGATCTATGGAAACCATTTGGGATCAAGAGCTTTAGCTAGGAAATGCAGGTTGTTTGGCTACTATTGGCCTAAAATGCAGCAGGATGCAGAGGAGTTAGTCTTGGCATGCAAGTCATGTCAGGTCTATAGTAATCTTTCTCATCGGCCGCCTGAAAATTTAACTCCGCACTTCTCGCCTGGCCTTTTGATCAATGAGGCGTCGACCTGGTGGGGCCACTGCCAACAGCACCATGAAGCTTTAAATTCCTGGTGGTAGCCATTGATTACTTCACTAAGTGGGTGGAGGCTGAGCCATTAACCACTATCATAGCCAAACAGATCCAAAAATTTTGTGGAAGAACTTGATATGCAGTGTATGGGATTCCAAAGACCATAATTTCGCATAATGGCACTCAATTCAAGACACAGTGGAGTCTCAGAATGGTGTACAAATTTGGGCATAACACAACATTTCACCTATGTTGGTCACCCACAAGCCAATGGATGTGGAGCAAGCTAACAGCAAATCAAGCTTGGTTTAAAGAAAAGGTCGAACAAGAAGGAAAACACCGGGTGGAACACCTCCCAAATATTCTCTGGGCCTACAGGACTACTCCAAATATGTCAACACGTGAAACTCCATTCTTGCTGGCCTATGGATGCGAAAGCCGTTATTCCAGCAGAAATTGGACTGCCATCACCTAGAACAACGCTACATTATGATCAGGTCCAAGAGGAGGAAATGAGGCACGCTAAGGATGAATTGGAGGATAAAAGAGATATTGCTCTGATCCGAATGGCTAAATATAAGCAAAGAAAGCCAATATTATAATTCCAAAGTGAAACAATGCTACTTTAAAGTTGGTGACCTGGTCTTGCGCAAAAACGAAGTCAGCAGGCAAGAATCAGGTGGAAGATTAAGTCCTAACTGGGAAGGACCTTACCAAATCATCAAGGTACATGGAAAAGGAGCATATCAATTGGTCGATAGCAAAGTGGAAAACCGCTCCTAAGCCGGAATGCGTTAATCTAAAGAAGTTTTATGTTTAAGGCAAGTGATTGTCGCGCTTATTTTGCAAGTCTGCTTTTGCATTATGACTCTATGTTGAACTTTTGAATTATGTCATGGAAGTAATATAGAATTATGTCATGGTCAGTAATATATTTCCATTGTTAAACTCTTAAAAGAGAAAATTTAAGTCCGAAAAATCGATCGCTTTAGACTCAGTCGTCGTTTATTTAAAGACCTTAGGTCAGTCAAAAACTCTTAAAAGAGAAAATTTTAAGTCTCCAAAATCAGATCGCTTTTAGACCTCGTGTCGTCGTTTATTTAAAGACCTCAGTCGTAAAAAACTCTTAAAAGAGAAAATTTTTAAGTCTCAAAATCGATCGCTTTAGACCTCGTGTCGTCGTTTATTTAAAGACCTCAGTCGTCAGTCAAAAACTCTTAAAAGAGAAAATTTTTAAGTTTGAAAACCATACATTTTTTTAGAACTCGTGTCAGTCACTTAATTAGACCTCATGTCGATCGAAAACTCTTGAAATGAAAATTCTTAAGTCCGAAAATTGTCGCTCGCACTCAGTCGATCGTTTGAAAATCGACATGTAAGACCTCGTGTCGTCGTATACTTTCAGACCTCAGTCGTCGATATCCCCAAAAAAAGAAATTCATTGAGTTTGGATATAACTAGATCAAGATAACCACAAGATGACAAGTCTTCGCCTGTGCCAATCACATGTCATACCTGGGGACAGGATAAGGACACAATAAAATATAAGGCACAAAAGCAAACATATTTCAATAATTGTGCAAGGTGCCAGAGGCACCCAAGGTCAAGAAGTTCCCATATGAAGGTAAGCAAAATACCAAAGTTTGAAGGCAACAACAACAAATAATAATGTTTTCAAATCAAAATAGGAACAAAATAACAAGCTAAACGATTTCATTTCGAGTTGGGGAGCTTGGATCGAGAAGATGAGCGCTTGTAGGAGGCTTTCGCCATATTTGGAAACCAAGTCTACTTCATCTCAGAATTCTTTGAATCTGGTCTCAGAACTGAGACCCATCATGCCTGCTCCACTGAGTGGGAAAGTCCGGCAAAGATCAACAAACTAGACCAACAAACTCTTCATGTCCTCAATAGCTGAGGAGTAACCAAACCAAATAATGGGGGCAAAAAGCATCTTGGTGTTATTGGCTAACTCATCGGACTTCCTATAATTAGCAAGGGCTTCAGCGATGTGCTCAGGCAGCCTGCTTTTCAAATTATCCCTCTCCTTTTCAAGAGTGGCCACCATCTTTTTCAGCTCGGATTTGACTTCATTGGCAGTAGCAAGGTTGGCCTGGAACTCATCAATTTTGGCCTTCAACTCGTCAGACAATGCCATTTTCTCAGCAGCAGAGGTGTTCAACAAATCTTCATACTTGGCCTTCCACTGACAGAGATCCGATAGGTCTTCTCAACTTTTCCGGAACTCCTTAGTCTCGACAAGATCTCTTTACCCAGTTTGGCCCCCTGAAAGGGAATACAAGGAGCAAAGTCAGCACACACACACACACACACAAAAAAAAAGAGACAGGTTGCTACTTATGAAAAAGAATCTTACAAATTTGGATGATCTTGGTTAGTCCATTCTTTCCAATCAGATCTCTCCCTTGAGCTGCTCTCAGAGGCCCCAAAGATCTCCATCGCTTGATCTTGAGATCTAATACGCTTTCAAGCACGCCTAGTCTCAGCTGTAGTCTCTACCAGAGCGTTGCGAGAAACAATCCGATAATCATTGGTCTCATCAGAATCACCATCGGCCTGATTTGTCTCATTTGAGGACTCAATTGGATGACTGTCAACAGGCTTGGCAGTCTGATCTGGCACATTTGGGTTGACAACAGGATCGGATGCACCTTGACCGCGGAGAGGTGATGTCTCATCAGCAATCTGGATGATATCAGTAAAGCTTGCCACTGCAAATGCCAACATAAAAAAATTAAAGACATGCCATAGAGGAAAAACATTAATGTTCAAAATAAGAGGTCCTACTCAAATTATATCTCTCCTCTGATAACTCAACGTAAGGTTCTGGGCCAGCAGTCTCAAAATGAGCAGCATCGATCAGATTGGAACTGTAATTTCTCAGACCCAGATATATCGGGGACACACTGATACTTTCAACAACTTCTTATCCGCTTTGCTCTCTAACACATCGCTATTCTTAGTTGAAGTGTTCCACTTGCCTAGATCCCTAGCAGTGTTGTGCCTAATGAAGAAGAAGTGCTTCTTCCAATCAGAGAAAGATTGGTCTGTTTTCTTAATCAAACGGGCACCACTCAAATTATCGGTTCTCCTACAGAAGCAGTACCAGCCAGGATTCTTCTTAACTTGTTTGCATTGGTAAAAGGTTCTAAAAAGTTGTAAAGAGAAGGGGGTCACAAAACACCTACACCAAATCATAAAACCTGTAATGGCCCTTATACTATTGGGAACTATCTGACCAAGCCCCAAGTCATACTATCGGAGTATTTCCAGGAAAGCTGGAGGAAGAGGAAATCTGAGGCCGCATTCAAACTATTCTTTATAAACAGTGCAGTACCCAGCAGGAGGAGCAGCAACACTTTTTCCAGGTGCAGGTCGGATAGGGGCATAAACGTTCTTATTTAACCCAAACCTATCACAGATGTCAGTGATATCTAAATCCTTTAGTTTGGAGTCGATTGTGTGGCAAGCCATCATTTTCTTGGTCTCAGAGGGTCCTCCTCAACGCTTCAGATAAAGCAGCACAAACCGGAAATATTATACTCAGTCGGAGGCGATTCGACAAGGGTAGGAACGATAGAAGCAATCAGATGAGGGGGAAGAATAGAGAAGAGAGGATTTTCACCGGGGTTGGATATTTCTGGCTGATTTGGATTCATAAGGAGTAAAAAAGAGAAAATAATTATCACACAAAAATGAAAAAGACTTACTTGTTAATTGAGGGAGCAAATCTGCCGAATCGGACGTCTATAGTTTTAAATAACGATGGACGTTTGCAGAGATTAATAGATTTAATAGCCTTCAGCCAAGAGACGGGACGTTTGGACTACGCATCGATCGAAGAGACAAAGCGTGTGCAATTATGGTGACGTTTGAGTTAACCGAGATAAAGGTTGATGGGCCATCTGGACGGTACACGTGGAACAACTTTGAACTTCATATCTTAATCCATTTTTAAAGGCCAGACCTAATCGATTAAGATCTGGGGGCTTTGATCGGGGTGACCCGGATCACCCACGGTCAAGCGCCTATGTAAACGAACCGGAAGAACAGACAGAGTCGCACCCGACCGAATGTCACTACGATCGGAAGAAATAGCCGATCGTGCCGTGGGAGATACCGCACTGGAGGAAGCCAAGCAGTCGATCAAAAGTGTGTCCCGACTGAAGGAAGTAGGTCGATCAGCCAGTCCCCGACTGTGAGCGAGCAAGTCGATCGTAAGGCAGTCCCCGATTAGACAAAGCAGCCGATCAGACAGGCAGTGTCCCCGACCAAAGGAAGCCGATCGAGACATATTCATCCGAATAAAGAGCGAAGCACGACTAAGCGTGAGGCGTGGGGGAGCTTATATAACCACCCACTAGCTCCACTCGATGGATAACCACTGAACTACGGTTGGACTTGATTCCGTATATATATTTGGATACGAGGCGCCTTATTCCTTAAGTTCACCCATTATAACAACAACTACCATCTCAGATAATCCTAGAGCGAAAGACCCGATTGTTTACCCGTTTCATTCTTAGTTCGATCACTTCCAACAACCATGCGATATTGCTTAGGATCAGTAAAAGGGATGACAAAAAAGAAATATCAGCCGGTAATGGAGTTGCAACGGAGTTTACAACCTGTAGATTCAGCTTGGAAAGTAGCTTTAGTGACATAGAGTCATTGAGAAAGAATTAAGTCATCAGACTTTAGGATAACTTCGACACCTAGAAAATAGAAAATACGAACGGCCATATATGTTGAATAAATCAAGAGCCTGTGTATTATTGCATGTGATAATAATATTATCATGTATTGTAACACTGAATCATGTGAATACACAAATGCTGACGTATCAGCATGAGAACTATTGAAGCAGACGGAAAAAAGATAATTCTTAAGCGCATCATACCATGCCCTACGCGGTTGTTTGAGGTCATAAATGGCCTTCTAAAGCTTACACGCATACTTCGGGCGGTCGGGATCAATAAACCATGTGGCTAGTGTCATAGAGATGTCCTGCAAGAAAGCATTGTTAATTTCCAGCCGACAAAAAGACCACCCCTGAGCTGGTTCCAGAGATAGCACGACTCGAATGGTGGTGGGTTTTTAAACTAGGCTAAAAGTTTCATAATAGTCAATGTTGGGTCATTGATGAAACCCCTTAGTAAAATGGGCCTTGTATCGATCAATAGAACCATCAGATTGTATTTCAAACGAAAGATCCGTTTCGAGCCAATAATGTTAAAAAATCTTAGAAACATCGTTACGCATCAAAGTGTGATACTCCTCTTGTACCGCATTATGCTATTTGGGATGTTTAAGAGCTTGTATGATATTAGTGGGTTCGGTTTTGGTATGGAGTAAAGTATGGAGATTTAGATTTTGAAAAGGCTTGTGGATGTTATTATTTGCACGTGTTTGCATGGGGTGAGTTGATCCAATCATCCGGGGGATTGAAGATGCAATGAGGGAGGGGGTTGGATAAAGCATGGAATGGAAAGACATAAAGTGAATATAATATGTGAAACCATTGGTAGGTTGAAAGGGAAATGATCCCCAACTCCAGACGAGAACCTCACAGTTTCATATGAGACCCCATGCTGTCTACAGACACAGACGAGAAGGCTGAGAACAGAGGTGATCAACAGATTCGAGACTTGATCACTAGACCGGCCTGCTTACTCGTGATTCAGCGTAATCACCTCGGTGAGTCTTGATTCATCTCTCATCAAACAGATTCATATTACCAGATTCAAAATGCATGAGATCAAGGCACTATTACAAACGAAAAATCACACAACACAAATCTTCACAACTCATCATAGCAACAGTCGAAATGTGCAGTGCAATGCTCCTCACACTAATCTTTCCGATCGTAAGGTCTCATACACGACACTGTGATCCATGCTGGCTAACCATGGTGTTCACATTCGATTCACACGGTGGCTTACCGGCCCTCAACCATTTACATTAATTAATATTGATCATATCACTTTCACTCTATACTTCCTCTAAGAGTTAGTGACCATTATTTTTGGCCTCATCTCCTCTTAAAAATTAGAGTTTATATAATATTAAAAATGTGATGTGCCTTTTAATATGGAGGTTGTGTAGAGCCTGCAGTCGGATTCTTCAAAGAACATATATGAAGTCGGACAATTAACTAACGACATATTCTTCAATATGAAGTCGGACTTTTCCATGCTGTACTCGCAAATTTTTTTATTTTGTTTTTCCAAAAAAATAAAATACCCACTATAAATAAATGCTTAATTCTGCTAATTGTTTACTAAAATCTTGCTTCTTATTGATTAAAATGAGTTATTATGGGCTTTTTTCTATATTTATTTTATTGAGCATATTCCTCTTCTTTACAGCAATAGCAACTTTTGATACATATATTGTGCATGTAAGGTTGCCGGATGTTGAAGAACAGACTATGATGAGTCTTGAAAATTGGCATCAATCATTCGTGAATGAAATCGAGGAGGATTCGAAGGATGCAACAAGAAGAATAATTTACTCTTATAAGCATGTTGTAAACGGCTTTGCAGCTCGTTTATCAGAGGAAGAAGTGAAAGTGTTGGAGAAAAAACAAGGGTTTTTATATGCTCGACATCAGAAAATGTTGTCTTTACATACAACCCATAGTCCGAATTTCTTGGGATTGGCGCAGAATCTCGGGGTTCAGGCAAGATCCCATTATGGAGAAAATGTGATTGTTGGAGTTTTAGATACCGGAATTGCATCGGATCATCTTTCGTTTGATGATGAAGGCATGTCGCCGCCCCCGGCAAAATGGAAAGGAAAATGTCAGCTTAAAGGTGCTGCTGCATGTAACAAGAAGCTTATTGGTGCAAGAAATTTTGTCGATGGATCATTGGAGGAGCAGCCTATTGATACTTTGGGACATGGTAAGAGAAATAAAATTGGTGTAATGATACGAGCACAACCTTTGTTTGTTCTCATAATCCATCTGGCTCAACTGCAGGTAGCCACACAGCAAGTACAGCAGCAGGAAATTACGTGAAAAACGCAAATGTGTATGGTAACGCCAATGGCACAGCCGTCGGTATGGCACCATTGGCACATCTAGCCATTTACAAAGTTTGTATCCCTATTGGTTGTAAGGAAACTGACATCCTAGCTGCCATGGATGCCGCGGTTGAGGATGGTGTGGATGTACTCTCACTTTCACTAGTTGGTGGAGATGTAGGAATTGTCACTCCTTTATGGAACGACAGCATCGCGATCGGAGCTTTGGCGCGATGAAAACGGGCGCCTTTGTCAGTTGTTCTGCAGGCAATGTAGGTCCATTAAACACAACCCTATCAAATGAGTCACCTTGATTCTTACTGTTGGTGCAAGCACAATGGATAGGAGTTTAAGGGCTACAGCGGTTCTCGGAAACAATGCTGAATTCGACGGTGAATCCGCTTTCCAACCACATGATTCACCCGCTTCTGAGTTACTCCCTCTAGTCTACTTTAGTTCGAGGGATAATGACGAGATCATTAATGCTACATTTTGCGCCCAGGGGTCGTTGAAGAACACAGATGTTCGAGGAAAAATCGTACTTTGTGAGAGAGGGAGGAATGTATCAAGAATACACAAAGGGCAAGCGGTGAAAGATGCCGGTGGGCTCGGTATGCTTATGATGGGCGAAGAGCAAGATGGATATAGTGTAATAACAGATGTTCATGTTCTTCCAGCAGCAGAATTGACTTATGCCGCTGGAGAACAAATCAAAGAATACATAAATTCGACATCTTTTCCGAAAAGCTTAAAATAGTCTTTAAAGGAACCATAATCGGTGACAAAAATGCTCCATCAGTTGCATCATTTTCTTCGAGAGGCCCGAGTTTGGCAAGTCCAGGAATTCTGAAACCCGATATCATTGGTCCAGGTGTCAGCATTCTAGCTGCTTGGCCTTTCTCTGTGGAGGATGATTCATCCAACACAAAATCTACTTTCAACATAATATCTGGCACATCAATGTCATGTCCTCATCTTAGCGGAATTGCTGCCTTGCTAAAAAGCGCACATCCTGATTGGTCTCCTGCTGCTATTAAGTCTGCCATTATGACTACCGCCGATGTATTGAACCATGATCGTCGTCTCATCCTCGATTTAAAGGCTACTTCCAGCTGATATCTTCGCCACGGGTGCTGGCCATGTGAACCCTTCAAGAGCATCTGATCCGGGACTTGTATACGATCTTCAGCCCGATGATTACATTCCTTACCTTTGCGGTTTAGGCTATACCGACATTCAGATCGAGCTAATCGTTGCACGAAAGATAAATTGCAGTGAAGTAACAAGCATAGAAGAAGCAGAGCTGAATTATCCTTCGTTTGCTATCAAACTTGGTTCCACAATACAAAGATACAATAGGACGCTTACGAATGTTGGGGAATCTTTGTCAAGTTATCATGCCGATCTCCAACCGATTCCCGGGGTTGATGTGTTTGTTCAACCTTCTATTCTGAATTTCATTGAAGTAAATCAGAAGATAAGTTACCAGATAAGTTTCAGAAGATCGGGTACAACGATAAACGAAGCTTATGATCAGGGATCGATTTCATGGGTATCTGATCATCATGTTGTCTCTAGCCCAATCTCCATTAAGTTCTCAGACTAAATAAATTACAATTCTTGATTGTCATGTAGGTGACATACTAAGTGTTTGGAGTTGCCTTAAGGTTCTCATGTAGGTGACATACTAAGTGTTTGGAGTTGTCATGTAGGTGATAGACTAAGTGGTTGGAGTTGCCTTATCTTAGGTGGTTCTTTTGTTGAGAAAATAGTGGCCTTAAGGTTCTCATAATTGTATGACAGCCACTATGTGTTCTATTTAAAAATATAATGCTATCATAACATTGTGTTGTAGGAATTATTAATGTGCTTTTGAATTATCTTCCACCATATATTATCTATAAACCAAACTCAAATCGACCCTTCCGAAAGTCAATAATCAACTATTCATAGATCCAAGGTGAGGATTGACATTTGACATCCCCAAAATTGAATCTTTGACTCATTAATCAACTTTCGAAATATCTATTTAGTGTATTGAATGACAAAATGTAATTCAACGATAAAATCAATGAAAATCGAAGAAATTGATTAAATTATGAAGTCCCGACATTTCAATTAGACGTCGTGCGCTGTTTCCGACACATTTCCGATACGACATGCGATCACACGCCTCCGACACGTGTTAAAGTAATATTATTTAAAATTTTAATATCCGACACACTCCGACACAGCGCCGACACTCTCCGATACTTCTGAACCCAATTTTTTCAATTTTTTTTTCCATATTTAAGTTTTCTTCAATGAAAACGTTAAAATACATGACTTCTATCTTGATTACAATTTAACAACTAATACGCCGTATTATGTTTATATGTTTTTTTATACATAATCAATCATTTTTAAACTTTGTAATATTTTGGCTTCCAGAACTTTTAATATTTTGAAGGTCAATCACAATTTTATTTTTAAACTTGATACCGTATAAAGGTCGAATATATATTTTAGATATTCTGAGAGATTACGTATTCCGTATCTTATTTTATCTAGATTTACAAAAAAAATCGAATATTGTTTTTCATAAATTGAATCTTATTTACATCATATAATGTTAATATATATGTGTGTGTGTGTGTGTGTGTGTGTGTGTGTATATATATATATATATATATATATATATATATATATATAATAACTTAATATGGCGTGTCGTGTGTTTTAAATTTTGAAATCACCTTTGCGCTATTTGTTTTTGAGGTGTCGTGTCATACAACGATCCGTGTCCGCAGACTACATAATGCAAACAAATGCGGGAAATTGGTAAATCATGCCATCAGATGCTCGATATTTATTTTTGCGTAAAACTTTTATGACATTTTTTCAGGTTCAGTGTCTAAATTTAGACAAATTCGTTAAATATAGATAAAACGTCCAAATTTTCATTCTTTTCCGTCCAAATACATCGATCGACCAAAAGGACGGAATCGCCCAAAATTTGACGCATCCGTCAAATTGTGATTTAATTCGTCACAATATTGACGGATCACCCAAATGTTGGACGGATTTCGTATAAACACTAAATCCGCCCAAATTTTGACGGATCCATTTTATAGCCTCGTCGAAGTAGAGGACGCGTCGTCCAAATTTCAACGGAAACGTCAAAGTTGAAACCCTTATCAGGTCTTCTTCCTCATTCTACCCTATTTCACAGCCTTTTCATCTACTCCGTAGAAAAACTCATAGAAAAACGAAATCCGTGCGTCTTCTCAGAGCAAATTTGGACAATTTCACCATGGCTAATCCTAATGAACAAGAAGCACCCTCATCGTGAGTGGTTTACGGTTTATTAAATTTTGTTATTTGATGTTGAAATCCTAATCAGCCTTTTACGGTTTATTTCACCATGAAAATTGATGACTAATTATGTGAATTTCATGTTATATGTTCGATTGGAATTCAACAATGTTATAGGGTTTAGGGTTTAGATTTGAATTCATGTATTGTATGATTAAATGTATGATGAAGTGCTTAGAATTCGAAAGGATATGTATGATGCTCAGAATTCGAAGGATATGTATGAACATCCATAATATGTAATGTTAAGCTATTATTAGCCTAGGGTTTATGGTTTATTGATATTTAGGGTTTATTGATTTTCATGTAAAATTCGAAAATTCAGGTATAATTTAGAGAATTTCATGTTTCATGTTCAATAGTGTGTGATTTTATTGTTGGATTGGAATTCAATTCATGTATGGTATGATTAAATGTATGATGAGGTTCTTAGAAGTAAATTTATGTGTTTATTGGTGTTCATGTAAAATTCAATGTGTGAGAATATGTATGATAGTGTTATAATTTTTTTTTTGAATAATTAATGTAGTGTAATTTATGATAGTGTGCTGGGACAGATTACCCACACTCTTAATGTATTAGAAATAAAGTAGCGCATTTGTTGGCATCAATTGGTTTTAGTACAACGGTAAGCGCTTGATCTTAACATAATATCAGAGCCAGAGGTCACGAGATCGAACCCTGGTTGGAACAATATTTTTTTTAAAAAGTTGTGCAAGTGTTGGGACAGATTGCCCACACTTGAGGGGGGTTGTTGGGATAGATTGCCCACACTTTTAAATGATAAGAAATACAGTAGCACCTTTATTAACATCAATTGGTTTGTACAACGGTAAGCGTTTGATTCTTTAACATAGTGTAATGTATGATAGTATGATAGTAGTATTGCAAATGACTTAATTTTGACAATGAGAACGGCTGATCACGGGGAGTATAAATGTCTTTAGTATAAATGCCACTAGTATTGTATTCTTTAGTTAATTTTGAAACTGATTAGTATAAATGCATGTAGTATTGTATGCCTTAGTTAACTTTAAAATGTGTAATATGACAAATTAATGTTGTTTAAAAAACAAGAACAAATATCTCGAAATAAATTCCATGGTATGCCTCGGCCTAATATGGTTCTTAGAATTGCATACTTTTCCTAGGGAGTTTTCGATTCCTTCTGATCCGCTGTGTCATGTCTAATCCCCAGGCTTTGTATTGGGCCTCCAGATAGGAAGCTCATAGAAAATTTCATTAGGTCTGCTCAATAGAACATCTTTTCATGTCCCCATCAGTCTGGTAAATCCTCAGCCGGATGTGAGGCACCCGTTAATTAGATTGAAAATATAAGTTCAGTTCAGGGGGGCTCCGTCCGGCATCTATTCTCCCTCGTCATCATCAAGTATTCTATGACATTGTTAAAAACACTATTATCTTCTTCTCTTACCCCCCCCCCCCCCCTTCCCTCGAAGTTACAACACAACATAACACAACACAAAACAACGACATTCCAAAAAACAAAAACAAATGATAAGACATTTCGTTATATATATATATATATATATATATATATATACATAAATAAGGCATACAATCTTAACATCGCAACACGCGCGCGCGCACACACACACACACACACACACACATATATATATATATATATATATATATGTATATCAGCTCTTAACATTGCAAACACACACGCGCGCACACACACACAAACATATATATATATATATATATATATATAAACGAGCCCAACCAAGCCCGACCACCAAATTCGACTGCACCAAGGCGGCTGGCAGATAGCGAGTGAGCAGACTCCACCGTGTCCCGACTGTAATGGTTTCGGACGTAATACTTGCCAACTATATTAAACAAGTTCAACGATTAACAGGAAGATTAACAGCGCTAAACCGATTTTTATCAAAATCAGCACAGAAGTCATTGTCATTCTTCAAAATTCTCAGGATGGCCAGTCCATTTGAGTGGAATGAAAAATGCAAACAGGCTTTTCAGGAATTGAAAGATCATATAAGTCACTTGCCGACTCTAACTCCTCCTCAGGAAGGTGAGATTCTATTCCTTTACTTGTCTTTTTGTAAGGAAGCAGTAAGTGCTGTGTTGGTAAAGCAACAGGGTATGATACAAAGGCCAATATATTTTGTGAGCAAAGCCCTACAAGGGCCTGAAATTAGATATTCAGAGGTGGAGAAATTGGTCTTAGCCTTAGTACATGCCACAAGAAAATTAAGACCATATTTCCAAAGTCATCCAGTAATTGTGTTAACAAACCAACCTTTGAAGCAAATTTTGGAAAAGCCAGATAAGTCTGGAAGATTAGCAAAGTGGGTAGTTGAATTGGCAGGATTTGATATCGAATACAAGCCAAGAACAGCAATTAAAGCTCAAGCATTAGCTGATTTCTTAGCAGAAGAAAAAGCCTTGGCTATAGAGCAAAAAGCTGGACAGAGAAAGGCTGAGAAGCATGAGGCAGAACAGTGGCAGCTTTATGTGGATGGAGCTTCCAACAAAGAAGGAGCAGGAGCAGGACTCCTACTCATTAGCCCAAAAGGTGAAGAATTCCCATATGCACTTCATTTTGACTTTCAAGCCACTAACAATGAGGCGAGAATATACGGCTTTGATAACTGGATTAAACCTAGCCTGTAAATTTGGGGTGCAAAACACGAAAGTTTACACGGACTCACAAACTTGTAATAAATCATATCAAGGGAGATATATGAAGCAAAGGAAGGTCCTATGAAAAAATACCTTATGTGGCAACGAAAAAATTTGCATTTCTTAATGGTGGAAGTAGAGCAGATCACTCGGCCCAAAACACCAGAGCAGATGCCTTATCAAAATTAGGATCAAATTTCTTATCCAACAAGAAGGTGTTAGTTGAGCAGCTGAAGCAGAAAAGTTGTGACGAGGTTGAAGTGCAACCAATAACACAAGCAGAGACTTGGATGGATCCAATTGTAATGTATCTGAGAGATGGAAGGCTTCCTGAAGATAAAGTACGTGGCGTAAAACTAATAAGACTTTCAGCCAGGTATGCTCTTGTCAACGATGTTCTGTACAGAAAATCTTACGCGGCACCGTGGCTGAGATGTGTTACCCCAGAAGAAGGAGACTATGTGTTAAGAGAAATCCACCTTGGAATTTGTGGAAATCATTTGGGAGCAAGAGCTCTGGCCAGGAAATGCAGGCTTTACGGGTATTACTGGCCAGAAATGCAAGAAGAGCAGAGAATCTGGTTAGAACTTGCAGAACATGCCAGGTGCATAGCAACATATCACATAATCCTGCACAGAAGATGATACCGATTGTATCTCCATGGCCTTTTGATCAATGGGGAGTAGACTTAGTGGGACCATTACCCAAAGCACCGGGAAATTTCAAGTTCTTAGTGGTGGCGGTAGATTATTTCACCAAATGGGTAGAAGCTGAACCTCTAACCACCATCACAGCCAACCAAATACAGAAATTCCTGTGGAGAAATATTCGGTGCAGATATGGAATCCCTAAAGTTCTCGTCTCTGATAATGGAACACAATTTGAAGATCAAGGAGTGCAAGCATGGTGCACAAACCTAGGAATCTCCCAACACTTTACATCAGTAGCTTACCCCCAAGCCAATGGAGAGGTGGAGCAGACCAACAGACAAATAAAGCAGGGGCTGAAGAAAAGATTGGAACAAGAGGGATCTCACTGGGTAGACCATCTCCCAAATATATTATGGGCGTACAGGACTACACCAAATGCTACTACCCAAGAAACTCCATACTCCCTAGCATATGGATGTGAGGCAGTAATACCGGCAGAGATTGGACACAAGTCTCCTAGGACAGAATTATATTGTCCAGAAACACAGGAGGTAGACATGTTGCATGTCAAAGATGAGCTGGAGCATAAACGCGACGTTGCACTGATACAAATGGCCAAGTACAAGCAGAGGATTGCCCAGTACTACAACTCCAAAATTAGAGGTACGTATTTTAAAGAAGGTGACTTAGTACTAAGGCGAAATGACGCCAGTAAGCAAGGCCCCACTGGAAAGCTAGACCCAAATTGGGAAGGTCCCTATAAAATCATCAAAGTGCATGGGAAAGGATCTTATCAACTAGCTAATGCCTCTGGGAAAACAGTTCCTAGAAGTTGGAATGCTGTTCACTTAAGAAAATTTTTTCCTTAAAGCAACTTTATTCCTGTAAATAATGCTACTTCGAATCAATGTTTCCTTTTTAATTTTGTGATTATACAAGTGGATGCGTTTAACTTGTGCTAAAACAAAGAATTAAGGACAGGATACTTAATTTATCAGTAAACTTGCATCGCAAAAGTTCTGGGCAGAAATCTTGCCTTAAAGAACAAAAATGCCAAACTTGCAGCGTAAGGGCATTCTGGGCAGAAGTCCCATGTAAAAAAAAATGCCAAACTTGCAGCGCAAGGGCATTTTGGGCAGAAGTCCCACTTAAAAAATGAAAAATGCCAAACTTGCAGCGCAAGGGCATTCTGGACAGAAGTCCCACTTAAATAATGAAATTGCCAAATTTGCGCCACAAGGCATTATGGGCGTAAGACTTTCAAAGAATCGTTAACCTTGCAGGCAAGAAAATTCTCAGTAAAGGAACGATGTTCCATGCAACAAGATAACGAAAAACTAAAGAAGCTAAGGATAACAAATCCTAACTTCTTTGCAGCGCAACATGAAGACAAGGATCTCTAAACAGAGAATATCAAATTCAAAGACACCAATTCAAAGGTACAAACTCAAAAGGTTCAAAAGATTACAAAATGTCACTGATAAGAAATAACATACATAGTTACTACATCAAAAGCTGCTTGAAAAGGCAGCAAACTCAAAGTTTTCAAAAGGAAATAAATTAAGATGCAGAGGGAGCGGAAGGCTGAGCAGGTGTCTCCGAAGGCTGAGCAGGTTTCTCTGAAGGTTGAGCGGACTTTTTCTTAGCATATTTGTTGATTATATCTTCTCCATTCTTGTATTCATCATATCGCTTCGTGAAGATCTCCCCGGCTTTTTTATCATACAATCGGTGATTAGGCAGAGTATTAATCACCAGGTCAGCAAGTTTGGCCTCATCAACACCAAGTGTATACCCTCTGCGCAGAGCAGGAGCCAATATGATCTGGATTTCCTCATAAGTCTGAGGAGAAGACTTATATCCAGCGAAGACCACTTATCCAGCAAAGTCGTCAGCAGACATATTTTCAAAATTGAAAGAAGAACCGCTTGTAGAACTGCCAGAGGGAGTGGACCTATGCCTTTTCTTCTGCCTCTGAGAAATGGTCTGAGGGGATTGATCCACCCAAATGAGTTTGACCTCCAAGATTATCTTCGACAGTCAAGTCCACAGGATTAATGTTGCTCAGAGTATTCTGCTCAGAAGGATCAGCAGTGTGAACCTCTTCCTGCACAGCAGTACCAGAACCAGTGCCTACTTCTACATCCTCTTGCTGGCCAGAAATTTCACCACCTGGTGGGATAACAGATAAAGTCCGCTCAGAATCTTCTACCATTTGCTCCGGTGCCTCCTCCTCGTCAACATCGATATCGATCAAGTCATCCACGTTGGCCACTACAAAGAGAAAAGATAGTCAAAACATATTCGTAAAGCAAAAAGAGGAGCAAAGACAAACATACATTTTCAATATTGTTTCTTGGTAAACTCTACGTAACCAAAGATGCCCCGCAGCTAAGTCGGGCAAAGATCCACCAAAGGCAGAGTCGATAGTGCTCAATGTCGAGTAATGTTATTCTTTGGAAAGGTATTTAACCGTGAGCTTCGCCTATAGGATCCTCTAGTTTGTCCTTCATGGAGGAAGAGTTCCAAATGACCAAGATCCACCCCAGGTGTTGTGTCTTACGAAGAAGAAACGCTCGACCATTTCTTCTTAGTCTTGTCTTTGGTCTATTGAGAGGACGATTTGAGCTAACCTACCAGATCTACGACAGACTGGTACCACCCTCCACTACCCTGTGTCAATTTGCACTGATAAAAATTCCTAAATAACTTCACATAGAAGGGCGTGGTGTTCAGACGACACCAAATCATAAAACCTACTAGAATTTAACGTTGTTCGGATGTATTTGGCCAACCCTAACTTATAATACTTTAGTACCTCAATACACCCCAGGAGGAAGAGGAACCTTAACCCACTATGGAGTTGATCAAAGATATACCGCATGTAAACCATCCTGGGGATTATAAGCGCACTCAAAGTGGATTTAGGAAGAAGGATCGCAAAGGGCTCCGATCGAATCTTATAGGTTTTCAATAAATTGGCCATTTGTTTGGTCATTTTGCTCGAGACACCATGGCAAGCCATAATCGCTTTGGTTTTATCGAATCGATTTATCTCTCTTTTCAACGTACTTAAGAAGGCGGTATGATCTTCTCGGCAATCGATGAACAATTGAAGTGGGAGTGAAAACCCCAGGAGGGAGAATATGAGAGGCAACAGACACAAAGGATTATCCCGAAGGTGGAGGTATTTTTAAAACAATCCTTTTCACTTTATATATATATATATATATACACACACACGTATATAAATCCTATTTACTATTTTTTTGAAACAATCCTATTGACTTTATATATATATATATATATATATATATATATATATATATATATATATATATATATATATACTATACTTACGGAAAATATCAAATCTTAACATCGCAAAAACACACGCACACACACACACACGCACTTTTTTGCAATGTTAAGATAGATGATATTATATGTTGCAATTAACTAATCATGTGTATATTTAAATAATCATGTGTATTTATAATCACTGCAGACTTTCCATTAAAATTTGGGACACACGGAAAATATATTCATCCGCGTGATAAGATGATTGATACCTAAATCGAGGTTCCATTCGGAAAAAGCAATCTATGAAAAACTAGCATCCGAGTTGGTGCAGTATTGTCACGATAATGGTACCTTGTTAACTAGATTGAAAGAATCAGTGTTTGGTTAATTTATTACTTGGTATCGTGGTAATCTGGGCATAAAAGGCTTACTAATAGCATTCTTGTATTTCCAAATGGTTTATTGATGACAGTCAAATTATACCAATAAAAGTCATCAACGTTATCCTTAAATCGAGCATAATAATATATATTTTCTATTAAATCACATGTTTATAATGTTTATTTAATGTTATGTGATTTATAGAATATAATTTGGTATTTATCTATCTTTATTATTTAAATACGATTTATCGTCAGGCGATAATTATTGATTTTATAGATTACAAGTGAATCGGAGGATATCTACCAACTAAAAGAAGTAATCTCAAGATAAATCGGAGCGGAATCGATTGCATTAAAGATAAATATCAAGCAAAGACGAAAAGTGGAGTGTGGAATAGAAAAGCCAACGAGCCAATCGAAGTTGATGGACTCGCCGGCAACGAGATAGGGGGCTCATTTGGGAGCGAGCCGGGCAAAATCAACGGATCGGCTCGGAGTTATCTCGACGGCGTTATTAGTGGTTTAGAAACGTAAATTAGGTCGGCCTGGAGTTTATCCTAAGTTGGTTTTCCAAGCCTATATATACTTATTTCATTGTAACACTTTACATCACTTTTCATAACACAAATCCTCGTTTCAGAGTAGTTTTAAATACAAGTTCAAAGCAGTAATTATGTGAGTTCTTGTATTTATTTGTTCTTTGTTCTTTGTAATTAAGTCCCCCCAATTATTGTTTATCGTTTGAGGTTGTTCGTTCTTCACCAAACGATGTAGATCTAAGGATACGATATGAGGCAGTGGGGATTCCTTGTCTATAAGGATCCACACGCCCAGATCTGTTATCCGGTGACCTATAGATGACTTTGATATGATCGACAATCGTGTTTTTAGTAGATCTATATGATTGCTTTATGAATCTCTATTTTATCCGTTACGTATATAGAAATGCTAAGATTTAGGTTTTCGCCGCGTCAATCTAGCCACGTCTTTTTGGTGTGATTGTCCACCTAGAATTTCTTATCTTAGTAGGTATGGCTACGGCTACGTTGCTCGTCTGTTTTAATTAGCGTATTATTAGGTAATACCAATATAGTACTCCTAGGTCAGCTCATGAATTGATCTTCCGGGACTTTCAGCGAGATCTAGATCTGTGTTATATTTGGGAATTTAGCACCTAGTTATACGTACATCGTAGATTAACATGATACATAAAAAGTTAGTGTTAATGGGACGGAGACTGATGCGATCGCCTAGGAAGTACGCCTAACCACAGGAATGTTGCCTAGGTGAGGAATACGGTTAATTATCGGCATCCCTAGTTTTGTAAGCGTGCAAGTTATATGAGATGGAGGCCTACGAAGCGAAGTCACGTAATGTAGCATAGTGATCTAGATGGCCTACCCGGAGATAGATCTAGTTTAGGGGATGACTCCCGTAGCCAATATAAAAGAAATACGAATTTGATTAATAGTTGTCGAGTCTAGAACAATTATATAGAATCTCTAGATCCGAACGATAACATAATAATTTGGGAGATTAATTGCGTTGTTTATGTGTTGTGTCGAGTCGAGTCCTTTATCTTTCTTGTCTTTCGTTGGTCGTAGACCGCTTTGTTTCCTTGACATGGATGATTAATTGTTTGTATATAAATGACCCACAATTGGTTCCCTATGGGATCAACCTTGATTCGCTATAGCTATACTACGATGGACCTAGTCCTCTTGCTAGTATTGGTTTATGGTGGTCAAGTATTTTATTATCACTTGATCTACGCGGCATCATTTATCCCGACGCGATTTAACTAACTTCATTTTAAGATTGATTTAAAATAGAGTGAAGTTCAGTAAAAGAGAGTTTGCAATGTCTGTGATGGTTCCAAAATTTTCCACGCACATCAAGAACAATGTCTGTGAGGGTTTCAAAATTTTCTTGCTTTAACATGTAAAAGTAGGCGGGTAATTTAGAATATGACATTGTTACGTTTCAACCGATTAATTCCTAGGCTTTCTGTCTACATTGATACGTACATTGATAATTAAGGTCTATGTTGAATGTTTTTTTGACCTCAGCTTGTAAAACTTTTGTCGTGAAATCGCTGTCGAGTTTTATGACTATCCCTTACGAAACGACTATAGGTCCGGCCTGGCTTGTCTATGATTGTCGATTAATCGCCCAATCCACAAATGTGAGTTTCAAAGGCACGCGCGTTTATCTCAAAGTTCATGCAACGTTGTTCGCCCCTAGCGCCCACATTCGAATCAATAACCTTCCTACCGACAACCTTCCATTCGCATTTTTCCGAAGTATAACATTGTAGTTTTAACTATCCTTGTCAGACCTAACGAGTTTCCACATGTAGTCGTGTTTAAATGCGTGGTAACTCATTTTATCCTTCATATCCTCCTTGTCTCTATACTTTTTACCAATAAACAATACTTCTGGATTATCGGTCTGAAACGTCCCAGCACGTGGACATGGAGGAATTTGGGAATACTCCATTAGAGACCCGAAATGAGCACCTCGATTGCGATTAATACTTGCCATACTAAATGTGTGACCAGTGTCAGGGTTTTGTTCCAAAGGTGTTGTTAGATAACTCATGAAAGATCCGCCGATAGTGAGGCCTGCTTGCATCGCTGTTTGCGTAAACTGCTAGCTTGTTCCATCTATGTGGACAATATGACTAGTCTGACCAAAATTATTCCAACGTGTCCCAGCTTCAGTCACTGGTTCACGCCTGCTACCACTAGGTTGCTGGTTGTACGGTGTGTGCGTTGTCTAAACTACATTATGCCGAGACGTTCCGGCTTCATTCATAGATGCACACATTCTAGCCATAGGTTGTTCACTGTAAGGTATGTGCAATGGCTGACTATTTGCAATAAATCCCCAATTGTAGCCACGTTCACTTGACAAGTCAATGACTTGATCACCTAAAGTTGTATTCGGTTGGATGACAATTTAATGAGGGCTGAGACTGATGGAGTACGTACAACATGCTCACGGGAATTCCGATTACAATAAAGTTTGGGTGTAAAATCTTCAATCCCTCTATCATGTTCTCGAACTATCGTTTGATCATTTAAGTCAACTGCGTTGTCATTCATGTCTTCCGAGTGATCATCAGCAATAACCGGTTCAGCGTTAGCACATAGTTTGACGGTTTCTAGTCTAAGCAGATCATCAATGTACCCTAGCCATGTCTCATCTTCCAATACATCGATCGGCCCCTTGTATTTTTCGTACAAAAGTTTCATGACCAATGTATTTTTTGATACATCAATTCCTACTTTCCCACACTTTCTGCTTCACTTCATTCAATGTCATATCGGTTTTTACATGAATCAAATAAAATTTTCCTTTTCCATAAGACCATCCACCGCTTCCTTTGTTGTATATCCACTCTCCACCGAATTCAAACTTAACGGACACAATGTTGTTATCTGTGAAAGAATTATAAATTTGCATCAGTATACAGTGGAAATATGAATATAAAATAATATATAAACAATGAATATATATAATATGTTTGTATATATGTCATCATATGTCTGTGTGATACACATATATGTAATAAGTACAAATGTATATATATATATATATATATATATATATATATATATATATATATATATATATTAATGTGTGTATATATATGTATTGCAAAAACATTACACTGTACACACACACACACACATCTTATATATATATATATATATATATATATATATATATATATATATATATATATATATATATATATATATATATCAATTATAACGGAATGTCGTTGTTTTGTGTTGTGTTGTGTTGTGTTGTAACGTTAGAGGGGGTAAGAGAAGAAGAGAATAGTGTTTTCATCAACGTCATAGAATACTTGATGATGACGAGGGAAGAAAAGATTCCGGACGGAGCCGGCAGAACATAACTTATATTTTCAATCTAACAGGTGCCTCACTTCCGGCTGAGGATTTACCAGGTTGCTGGGGACATGAAAAGATGTTCTATTGAGCAGACCTAATGAAATTTTCTACGAGCTACCTACCAAGAACCCCAATACTAAGTCTGGGGATTAGGCATGACACAACGGATCAGAATGAATCGAAAACACCCTAGGGAAAGTATGCAAATCCTGAGAACCTCATCAGACCGAGGCTTACCATGGAATTCAGTTCGAGATTTTTGTTATTGTAATTTCAAACAACATTAATGATGGGAACCAACTTTACTGTACATTTCTGTACAGTTTAAACCACGGTTATCTTGTTTCTAGCATGTTTTCGGGTGAGTTTAGACCCTATAATGAGTGTAATGAGGTTTTCTTTGCACGTCGAGTAACCGTCGGTTTTCCCGGCCTACTTTTAGCACTTTTTACTCATTTCCCGAGCACCCGTAGTTTGCGGTGTTATGCGTTTGCCTGTTGTTTCCTTATTTATGCAGGATTTGGGTGAGTTGGGAGCCCGGAAAGCGATGATTTATGAGATTAGACATGTCCGAGGCGAGGAACGAAGGATGAGTATGAAGAAAGTGAAGTTTTGGAAGTCAAGGCACCTATCCATACGGACAAACCTCTGTCCGTACGGACAACCCTCAGCCAGAATCAAGATTTTAAACAGAGAATTATCCGTACGGATAGGTCTTTTATCCGTACGGACAGAATGATGCAGTAGAGATCCATCCGGGCGGATGGAAATATATCCGTACGGACAGACGCTGGGAATACAAAACAGAAGGTTTAATCTGAGATATATCTGTACGGACAACCTTCCAGCCGTACGGACAACCTGGAGAATCAAGAACCATCCGTACGGATATCCTTTTATCCGTACGGACAAGCTGAATTTTGCCCTAGCCTATAAAAGGGCAGCTCAAACGTTTTATTTGACAGACTTTTACGATTTTAGTTAGTTGTAGCCTCTTCTGGGCGATTTCCTTCGTCCGGAAGCGTAGAATTGAGTTCCATATACCGTTGTTCTCGTCTTTCGATCCTCTTTTACACTAAATACATTACAACATCAATGCATTACGTCTCGATTGTCAAGATTTGATTTTTGTGAGCACACTTTGGTATTTCATCAATCTTCAATAAAGTTGGGTATGATCTCTTGTTCTTTTATCTTTTATATCATGAATTCCTTTATCAATTATTGTTTCAATCCGATAATGAATAGCTAAATCATTTGTACGGCCGAATTATGTGAAGGCGGGTGAAACGCCATTAGGGAGATGAACCGGGAGGTAGTGTAAGACGTAATGAAACGTTTCTAATCAATAATTCATATCACGAAACCGGTTTTAATCGTAATCGATGCTAGCTTGATCACCTAGTCATTCATCATCACACACACCTAGCTTATAAATGTATGTTGCGGCTAAGTGTGGGAACCGGGTTTCGGGACCGTAGACGTTTTGGCTTAAAAGGTAGTTTGACACCTACTGTACGTACTAGATTGACACTCAGGTCATTAAGTCCATTCCAATACAGGGTTTTTATCGTTTAGACAAGGAAGGTAGAGCACACTCCGGGGTAGTTTGTCCGAGGGTAGAAACCATTTGGATCGTAGTTCGGCTACCCTTTTTAATCGTTAAGAAACCGTTAGTATAATCTTTAATTTACGATTAGTATAAACTTTTCACCAACTTGGTTGACCCAACCGAAAAGTGCTAAGTCAATAAGTGGTACTCAAAGCCAATCTATGTGGGTTCGACTCGGACTCTCTCAAGCACTACCTACAATCGATCCGGTCCACTGCCGGTTAGAAAGTAGATTTTGCTAAGGTTTCGAGTTTTTACTTGAATAACCGGATTGCAAAAATCCTCTTATCAATTAATTTTTCGTTTGTTTCAATTTTTTAAATCACATACTTGTTATCGATAATTTCAAGGGGTGTTCTCATACTATCACAAAATACGTAATGAAAAACCCATACATTTGAATTGAATTTTCATCTTCCACAACAACAACAACATAATCAACTTATAACCAAACCAATAAAACACATTCGGCACACAAGTTTCGTTTATTACTACGAGCGATCACATTGACATCAACCAAATAAGAATGTATCATTATCCAAATATATCATCAAAATATATCAACCAAACTAAGAATGTATCATTGACTACCCTAATTATCCAACGAATGTCAATTCCATTATTGAAATATATCATCAAAATTAATCATTTTTCTACCCTAAAAATGCACATACAACGCTAAAAATCGAAAATTTATAATGCACAAACTACGCTAAAAAACGAAAATTTATAACGTTAACATACTCTATTGATGTGTACAAATAACAATAAAAACAAACACGATACATAAATTTATTCAAACTTAAGTAAATGCTTACCCATTTGTTTAAAAATACAACACCGGTGAAATAAAACAACGCAAAGACAAACCCGGTTTTTTTTTTTTTTTTTTGGTATCCGTAGGCACGCCCCAGTATATTTCAAAGCTAAGATCGAGTCACGAATTGACCGCTTTTATAAATATTTTTTCATAAATATTTTTGTAATCTCTTGATACGAAAGTTGTCGAACGACATAACGTTATCCCAATACACGATCGCCTGATTCATGAAGGAGTAAAATTTTTTTTTATCAAAAAAAAAAAAAAAACATATTATACTAGGTTGGATCGGATTGAATCTACACGATTTTTTTTTTTTTTTTTAATAAACACGTATCATTTGACTTAAGATCATGCCTCTCCTACTCACTATAGGGCCGGCCTTGTTGGTATCAATGTTGAATTTTTGTGTAGTAATAGTGATTTTTTGGAAGCAATGATAATTTTTTTTTTTGTGATGGAATGGTGAAGACAAGATATTTGAAAGAGTAGAGTGAAAAGTGTGAAGAAAACAGGATAAGGGTTTCAAATTTGATGTCTCCGTCGAAATTTGGACGGCGCTCTCCATTTTTGACGAGGCTATCAAGTGGATCTGTCGCTGGAATTTAGACGGATTCACTCAATCATTCAAAAAGGACGGAATCCGTCAAAAATTAAGCTGAAATGTCAATATCATGACGGAATTCGTCACAATTTGGACGATGCATCCAAATTTTGGACGGATTCCGCCCTTTTTAACCAGTGAATGAATTGGGACAAAAAGAAATGAATATTTGGACGTTTTGTCTATATTTGGACAAAGTTGTTCAAATTTTGACAAATGAACTGAAAAAAAAAACATTATAAAAGTTTGACGTGAAAATAAATATCAGAAGTTGCAGTTGCCTGATTTCCAAATATCCCAACAAAGAGAAGATATTGTGTGTTGAGGGAATTTGTGGTGAAGTGACGGGTGAAACGATCGGAACCACACATTTTTAATACAGAATGAAGGTGTGTGGTCTGTGGTGTGCCACACGATTTCTCCGTACCGTATGAAAACACCACACAATAATTTCTCCCAACAAATGCTCTATTTTTTAAATTTTCTTATTTCGTTAAAGAATGAAAAATAAAAAGCAACAATCTCTTCTGCAATTTACCTCCACATATTCTTGAAACTCCTTATCCTTTCCCAAGTTGCTTCCAAATCTCAACCTTTTTTTTTTTCCACACCCAATGAATCTATCATCATGTACTCTGTTTCAAAATCTTTCAGCTTCCAAAAACACTTCTTCAAGTACTCATCAAAACTGCCACCGCCGGACCGCCGTAAATGGCCACCAAAATCGGGCTGACCACCACTTTCTCCCAGTTCAACACCGCCCCTTTTAGGAAAACATCTGTTTCTGGTTCATCTTTGAGGTTTCAACCAATTTGCTTAAATGGAGGAAAAGTGCAGATTAAGCAAAGGTTCTTGATTATTTCACCTAAAGCTACCACTGATCAACCAGGTTTGTTTTATTTATCCTTCATGAATTGTTTAAATACATTTTCTTAAAGTCTGATTTTAATTTTTAGTGAAATCAGTGCTGCCTCTGTTTTTAAAACTCTGAGAATGAATACGATTATATGCATGTGTGTATTTTTTAAAATTTTGTCTGAATATTAAACATATAGTGAATAGTGATCAAATGAAATTTCCTTTGTATCTCAAACAAATGAAATTTCCTTTGATTTTTTTGTTTTTTTAGTACTCATCAACTTGTAAAATTTAAAAAAGGGGGAATGGGGGAGAAGGACAGAAATATTTCATCAATTGAGTAGAAGGACAGTTTTTTGAAACTTTTGCATAAAGGACAAAACTATTTATTCACTGTCGAAATTCACTTGTGTTCGAAATTCACTGTTTAAATTCACTGACGAAATTCACTGTCGAAATTCACTAATTTTCAAAATTCATCGTCGAAATTCACTAATTTTCGGGATTCACTGTCGAAATTCACTGTCGAAATTCACTGATTTCGGGATTCACTGGGGAGATTCACTGATTTTCGGGATTCACTGTTTGTCCTTCTCGCTATAAAAATTATGCAGTTGTCCTTCTCCCTATAAAAAATATGTAGTTGTCCTGTTACTTAAAAATATTTCAGATTGTGTCCTTATCCCTAATTTTCCATTTAAAAAATTGCCCTGGGGTATCTATGTGGGACATGTCTCGTGAAAAAATTTGTACTGGAGGCACAGGAGTAGGTTAATTTGAACATCCACCTCGGACATTAGTGGTGTTTATATATATTTTTTAGGAGAATGAGGGAGAATGACAGAAATATTTCATCAATTGAGTAGAAGGACAGTCTTTTGAAACTTTTGCTAAAGGACAAAACTATTTATTCACTGTTAAATTCACTTGTGTTCGAAATTCACCATTAAATTCACTAATTTTCAAAATTCATTGTCGAAAGTCAATGATTTTGGATTCACGTTTAAATTCACTGATTTCGGGATTCACTAAGGAGATTCATTGATTTTCGGGATTCACTGTTTGTCCTTCTCGCTATAAAAATTATGCAGTTGTCCTTCTCTCTATAAAAAATATGTAGTTGTCCTGTTACTTAAAAATATTCCAGATTGTGTCCTTATCCCTAATTTCCCATATATTTTTTAACAATAAAACTAAATTGTTTTAATACAAACGAAAGGATCGTTTTAGAAAGTGCAGAGATTTAATTCTCAGATTTGTATTATGATCTTTGGGATGAAATTTTAGTTTGAATGATTTAGTTGATGGATGACTTATGAAATTATGTTATGATTATAAGTGAATTTTAATTTTAATTTCAGGTCAGGTCCAACAAGAAGATGTTGAAGACAGCAAAATATTGCAATATTGTTCATTAGATGGGAAAGGAAAGAAGTCTCTTGGAGAAATGGAAAAAGATTTTCTTCAAGCTCTACAGGTACATGTTGGAAATTAGTTTGTTGCGTTTAAATATTTAAATTCATCTCTCCCGATAGCTTAAGCTTTTGTGATAGATCGTAATTTAGTATAGTATATATCAGAGTCAAAGGTGGACGCACATGTTCTTATTCAGGATCCGCTGAAATAAAACTCCATATTTTAATTATCGAAAAAAATTGGACCCCATAAAAACAAATACGGACCACCTGAACAAAATTTCTGAATTCAGCCTTGATCAGAGTAGGTTGTCATGAGTCCTAATTGTGTTCAGGGGCGGAGCCACCATTTCAGTACCAGTGGCGGCCGGCCTCAATGTTTCTTTTTTTCATTTGTTGATTATATATATAGCTATATATATCGGTATTAAGTTCAAATTTAAGAAAATATAAACATATAAAAGAGCTTGCCACCATTGAATTTTCTTTCCTTGTCCCCAATGATTTTCTTTACTACGCCAACGACTATATTTTCTCGGATCCGCTACTACCAGTGTTAGGCTTTCTTATATGCCTTTGATTTGCCTTAATGTGCCATGTTGGCCCAACTTCTTGAGAGAGGCATGTAAGGCAATGTACTCTTCGTGCAAGGCTCACATTTTAGAGGACATATTGTACTTTGTTGAATATTTAAAGGGCTCCTTTAGTCGCACCACGGCGTTTCTACCGCTGCCCTACATTTAAAACAATCAATCGGCGTAAAGTCGATTTTTAACTCTAGAATAAATCTCGTGAATAATTGAGTGTAAGTGTGGTGTTACAATGATAGATTTGATGTGGTGGCGGTATAGATGCTCATAATGAAATTACTCGTTCTCTCTACTAATTGCCAACCAACGTCGGACACACATAGTACTTAAATGGGGTCTCATGGACTCTTTGAACCAAGAAAAATAGCAAATAATTCCCACTAAAAATAAAAACTATTTAAAATAAAACATTGTGTACTTGTTGAATATATTTTCTAGATCCAAGAATCGAAAGTAAAAAAGAAAAAGAAAATTTAAGGTCTAATTTCTTTGTTTTACCTTGTTTTACAGTCATTCTACTATGAAGGAAAAGCTATAATGTCAAATGAAGAATTTGATGTTCTCAAGGAAGAACTAATGTGGGAAGGCAGCAGTGTCGTCATGCTGAGTACTAACCGATATTTGTCGAATGAATTTCATACTTCTTCCTCAAGAATTTTGTGATTTGCGCTTTTCAATTGTAAGTTTCGTGTTTTACGCGAATGTAGGTTCCGATGAGCAGAAGTTTCTGGAAGCTTCGATGGCTTACGATTCTGGAAAACCGATAATGTCGGATGAAGAGTATGACAAGCTAAAAATACAACTTAAGGTGGGTAAGGCTTTGCATGATTGGAGTACTATATTACAAATTGATGGATAAAATAGTAAAACATAATGATTATATAGTACATTTAGACATGTATACACGGGCTAAATTGCAAAATTAGTCTCGTAACTTGGCATGGTCAGCGTTTTAGTCTTATAACTTAGATTTTTTATTCAGTTTTAGTACTCCGAAGAGGATGTTGACGTGGCAAAAATCTTGCCAGATTTTGCTAACATGTCTTTGAAATTGGGGAAAAAGACAAATTTGGCGTGAAAATTACAGAATTCGTCATTTAATTTTAAAAAAAAAAAATCGTAATCTTATAAATATGCCACGTTATAAGTCGATTTTTGCATTGTCCCGTCGAATCGATCTCCCCACCCCCCCCTCCGTAGAATTCAGCCTCCTCTAGCACCGAGAGGACTGAAATTGTAAAACAATGGAAGTTACAGGACTAAAACGTTGACTAGGTTAAGTTACGGGACAAATTTTGCAATTATGCATGTATGCTTGTGTCATTGTTCTTAGTTTATGATTGTATTGCTTAATTTTTCTAATATTTTGTTTAATTGAACGTAGATGGATGGGAGTGACATCGTCGTCGAGGGCCCACGTTGTAGCCTCCGAAGTAAACGGGTTTGTGCTCCTTTTGCTGTTTTATGGAAATCGATACTTGCACAGTTCCAAAGACACAGTTCTTATACTGCCGTCATTTACAACCGTTGGTCAGTGGGTCCCACCAATTTATCAATGTGTGTAGATGATGATGATTGTGTTTTCAAAGTTGTGCATGTATCGTTTTTTCTTATTGTGACCCATTCTCTACAATGGGTCCGCTGTCAGCGGATCCCGCTCAATCAAAAAAATATAGCAAGTATTAAAAAAAAAAAATTGCACCTGTTGAATTTTTTTTCTGGATCCGTCAGCTGATACAAACTTTTTCTATACCTTAGGTTTACAGTGATCTATCAGTTGATTATCTAAAGATGTTCTCTTTATATGTACCGGCAGCTGTCGTCGCATTGGGACTGTAAGTGATACTATCTTCTCCCTCGTAACACTGCTCGATATGTATCATATATGCGTATACATCGGATACTTAGGATACACACGTCGGAGACAAATTTGCAGTTTCTTAAAAGTTGAATACGAGATGTGAATATGCATATCCATACCCAGATACATGAAATGAAAAAACTCCCAAAAATGAAGAGTCGTTGGAAAATTGATGAAAATCTGTCCGAAACTAGAAAAATCACTTTTAATATAAAGAAAAAAACAAGTGTATTTATTGTATTTTATGATTTTTAATAGTTATAGCAGGGGATCCAAATTCGTATGCTGACAACTATGTATTTCTTTTTAGGTTTTTCTTCCTTGATGATTTGACTGGATTTGAAATTACTTACCTTCTAGAGGTATATTTTTCGAGCATTTATTACTTCTTTTTTTTCTTCATTTATATGTAATTTATTATCAATTCAATTACTTTCATTCGATCTTGCAGCTTTCGGAGCCCTTCAGTTTTATCTTTACGTGGTTTGCGGCCTTACCCTTGATATTGTACGTAGCGTTTTCTCTTACAAAGATCGTTGTGAAAGATTTCTTGATCTTGAAGGTATATATAATCATCCTATAAATTATTATTACAAAAAAAAATTATATTTCTGAAAGGATTCTTTTAAATGCACAACAACCAAGTTCATGTGTCACCATACCTACCTACCCACCTACAAGCGTTGAAAATCGGTTTTTTATTGTGTTTTCAAAAAATCAACTTTTAATGTTATAAATCTAGTGTCATGTTAAGTTTATTTTGCGGTGCATTTAAAATCTAAAAAATCAGAATACGCAGACGGAAGAACAGTCTCTGAAGTCAGAACTGATGTTTCTGATTGAGTTAATGAAAAAATATTGGAGCTACCGCGTATTTCGTTTACGAGTTGACTGGATTTTTTTTCAGGGACCTTGCCCAAACTGTGGTACCGAAAACACCTCGTTTTTCGGGACAATCCTATCCATTGCTAGTGGGGGTACAACCAATAATGTCAAATGCATGAAGTAAGTTAACTTGCTTTTCTCATAGTAGTTTTTGTATGACAGTTGTTAAAGGCGCCACAACTCATCCACTTTCAGTGCAGTACAGTGATATTCGACCTTCGTAAAGTCGAACCTAACCCGATGTGTAGTGTAACGAAATTTTCGTTGTGGCGCCTTTAACGAGCGACTTTTTTTTTGTCTTTGTTGAAGATTTATAGCAAAACTAATAATCAAGATGCTTACACTAATCTCTTAAACATGATTCTTAGTTGTGGGACAGAAATGGTGTTTGATTCGAAGACACGGTTGATTACATTGCCCGAAGGAGCTGAAGCTTGATTCAAGGTAATAATCCCACTCCACCCCCCCTCCCCCACCACACGTGCGTTATACCTCACGATTAATGATAAAATAAAGGGTGTCTTGACACGGCGATAAAAGTTTTTGTATGTTTAATCTCGACACTTTCACCTTTTATTTATGCATTTTTTTAGTTACATTTTCAGTCCATTTTTGTCACGTATCAAGTTTTTATTGGTTGAAGCATACCGCAAGTTTGATGCTGATTGTTGGACATGTGGCACTATATATGGACTCAAAGTGTAAGAAAAATGCATAGATGAAGCTTCATTTTACCATTAGACAAAATTCCATGTACTTAAAACTTAATTAAGCATATGATCATCATTTCTCAAATTTTGATCATTTCTACTTAATTATGCTTTGAATTTTGCAGGATAATTTAAGTGAATGGCAATGGAAACAGTGGCAAAGTTGTTGAATTTTGAAGTTTTTAATGAGAGGGTTTTGTTTGTATATGTTCATGTTCATGTCCATATTCTAAATGATGCTTTGTATTTTTATTAAATAGTATTATTGTAGGGACCTGCAAAATACTTGGAAAAAGTCTTGACTGGTCTCTGTAATTAATAGGATGTTCTTCTTTTTGTTTTTGTTTTAAATTACATGTGAATAGGAGGGAAAAAAATACAACCCACAATAAAACAATGTTCATAAAATAGACAATAATTTGGTGAAAATTTTAAATATAGTGAGAACTTGAGGTAGGTAGAGCAAGTGGCTTGAGTACATTAAGGATTATGGCTTTTCCACACATTCCCATTATGGGAAGACTAATCTTGTGGTAGATGCCTTGAGCCGAAATTCATCTTCAAGGTCGATTTCTGCTTTGATTGGTGTGCCCCAATTAATCAAGGAATTCATCAGACTTTTGTTGAAAGATCTCAAACGCGCTTTAAAAGCTCAAGAAACTTTGGTTGAGCCTTTCGGGCCGCCGCTTGAGACGCTTTCATGGAGGATGAGCAAGAGAGTCGTTGAAGGTTTTACATGACATTTTCCAAATCCATCCATATGGCTCACTAAGGTTCATGGGCCCTTTATGTATACCTAGGGTGGTAGATTTACTCAGTGAAATTCTAACTCGGGCATATCAGTCAGGATTCATTGCCCATACATACACCACTAAGATGTATCAAAACCTTAAGAGTCACTTTGGGTGACGAGGGATGATGAGAAGTGTCGCCAAGTTTGTATCAGAGTGCGTAATCTGCCAACATTTTAAGTTGGAACATCTACGTCCTGCTGGGCTGTTGAAGCCATAAGAGGTACTACAGTGGAAGTGGGATGACATCACTCTGAACTTCATCACATGACTACTCCATAGGAATGGGAACGTGGATGCTAATAGAGTTATAAAATAGAATGATTTTATTCACATAGGAATGAATGATGTACACTTGTTTATATAGGCTAAGCTGGGGGTATAAACGGCAGATACAATAATAATTACAAACCCTAGGATATATATATATATATATATATATATATATATATATATATATATATATACACACACATCGCTATTACCACCCTCAAGTTTTGGACGAGGATTTAGATCTAACTTGCTTCGTTGTTGTTGAAAAACCGCATGAGGCAAAGACTTGGTCAAACAATCAGCAAGCTAATCTTGAGCATTAACATGAGCAACACGCAAGAAGCCACGTTGTACCTGATCATGAATAAAATGATAGTCTATCGCAACGTGCTTCATACGAGAGTGAAACACAGGATTAGCACAAAATTGCGTGGTGCCCAGGTTGTCACAGTAGATGACCGGAACTTGCTTGGGAGGAAACCAAGATCACGAAGAAGAAAAGTAACCCAATTAAGCTCCGCAGTAGTTGAGGCCACCGAACGATATTCAAATTTCGATGAGGACCCAAGAATCAGTAGCCTCGCTTCTTGGAGCTCCACAGAGATAGCGCGCCCGATATAAACAATATAAGCTCCAGTGGATGAATAATCATCTCTATTACCACCCTACCGTGATCGGAAAATGCATGAAGAACCATACGAGAGTCACGATATACCTGAAGACCAAGATCCAATGTCCCACCCAAATACCGCAGTTGTACGCTGGCATGATCCCAATGTACATCCGTAGGGCATGCATAAACCGAGACAACTTATTGACAAAGAAAGGCAATATCCGGTCGAGTAAAAATCAAACTCAAGGTCGCCAATAACCATGCGAGCATCGAGAGGATCGGGAAGAAAGGCGTGCCGGACTTAGCGGTGAGCCCAGAAATGTCAGCCGGTAGAGGAGTGGTGACCGAATTAGCACGATCCATGCGAAATTTAGCCAACAATTTAGTGGCATATCTTTTCTGAGACAGGATACACCCAACGGAATTGTAAATCACCTCAATTCCCAAAAAATAAGAGAGTGGACCCAAGTCCTTGAGAGCAAAGCGACGACCCAATAGGCGATGAAGGTCTCAAGCGCTTTGAATTATTCCTCAGAATAATAAGATCATCCACATATACCAAGAGATAAATTATAATGCCACCAGAGTTATAAATAAATAGTGATGAATCAGCATCCGCATTCCGAAACTGACTCGCCAAAAGAAAACCTTTGAGCTCATCATACCAAGCTCGAGGTGCCTGTTTCAAACCATAAATTGCCTTACTCAATTTGCAAACATGAGTAGGATGGTCCGAATTAATAAACCCAGACGGCTGAGCTAAGTAAACATCTTCCGTAAATGACCCCTCGTAGAAAAGCATTAATTATTAATATCAAGCGCGCCGTGAGACCACCCCGCGAAAAAGAGCCAAAGTGAGCACAAAGCTAACAAAGAGTAGTTTAACCACACATCGAATGTCTCAAAGTAATCAACACCTGTGGCGCTGAGTGAACCCCTTAGCCACACAAGACGAGCCTTGTACCGATCAATAAAGCCATCCGGATTACGCTTAATACGAAAGATCCACTTGGAACCAATGATATTATAGTGATGATGATGGGGTACTAGTTCCTAGGTGTCATTACACATTAAAGCGTCATATTCCTCTTGCATAGCAGTTCTCCACTTGGGATTTTTAAGGGCCTGAGTGACAGTGGTGGGTTCAGTGTCAGGAGAGGAAAGCTGAGTATGAAGGTTGTTGAAATAGTGTCCTAAACCCAATCGGGTGGGACCGGATCCGACCGGATCGGATCATTTCTAGTATTTCTTTATGTTTATGCATATATTAAATGGCTTTTATGTTGTCATATATTTGTTCTTTTAAAGAACCAATTATGAATTGATATATGATAACGCCCCAGATTAAACTTTGATAGAGAAACCATGATAGTGATTATGGTTGATGAGATCTCTAATCATTTTAATAAGTTTGATACTTAAATGTCTCTAGTCGATGTACTATTAAACAGGCATTGATAGTATGAACAAGCTAGCACGTATTAGATGTCTTCGCCTTTAAGTGGCGTGGATAGATCTCGCTTCTATCGAAGTGTAGACACTTGGACCTGACGTGGACGTGTATTGTAGAATGCGACGTTGGGATCGACCCACTTACACGGATAAGTGTCACACTATGTGGCGGTTGTGTAATTATCCTTAAGACCGAGTCTTCATGGCATCACGGTGTGGATTGTCATGCTTTGACACTATTGAGGTTTCCTCAGCCACCGGGCGATCATGCGGTAGTTGATTGGGTATGACATCAAGCACGCGGAGTATACATGATTGGTCGTCCGGGAATCGCGTGATCCTATGATTGGGATCGAATATCCGAAATGGCCTTCTTATAAGGAATGTCTTACTCTCGTGAATCTTTGCAAAGTGGGAGTAAATGAGTTACTTGAGAGAGCATGATATCCAGATTATAAGATACGGTCGTTGATGTTTTGACACTCGACTAACGCAACCGTATGGATATTATTATAGCGATAGGATTGTAAGTTACACGGTAATCGCTTTCACATGAAAGGTAGTAGTCATTGCATTTGACTCTTCCGATGATCGGGGTCACGGTGTGTTGCCAGACGCTATCCCGTGATCGTTAGGTACATGAAGGTCATTTTCGTAATTTGCACTTTGTGTTTACGGCCAACATATTCGGAAGCCTATCGGTCACACACATAAGAACATCTAGCCGGATTAAAATGTGGTTATAGATGATAACCAAATAAGGAGAGTTTTATCTCAACGACTATAAAGGTTATAGTGGTAAATTAATATGGTGGTATTTATTTATTATGAATAAATTAAATACAAGATATTAATAATATTATATTAATTAAAGAATATTCCTGAAGCCAATATTTGGCTATATATGGGGCGCCACATTGTCAGTATAAGATACACTTGGATTGTCTGAATTTAATTAATTAGATACCATATATTAATATTAGATATTAATATTTATATGTTTGCATTCATACGTGACTTGCACATATGATGTGCATGTGCGCATCTTGCAAGTAAAATATATATAGATTTATATTTGTGAGATATATATATATATGATATATACACATGCAGTAAATTGATTTACAGTAATATAATAAAGATAAATAATATTAGATATCGACGATATCTTGAAAATATTCAATATAAGATATTGACAATATCCAGATTTATTTAATATAAGATATTATAATAAATGAGATAAATCAATCAATTATATTTTCCTTATTTTATTGGGAAAATGCTTTCTCCTCCACTCATATATGGGGCGCCACTTTGCCTATAAAAAGAAGTGGGTGTCAAACTCTTTTTTCAGACAATCACAATTCCAAGAACTAATAGTTCTTGTGTAAAATAGAGAAAGATCCTACAGTGGAGTTGGAGAGAGGGAAAAAGGCCGGTCTAAGAACCGGAGTTTTCCAAAAAGAATCCATGACGGGATTCCGGCAGTCGCTCGTGGACTAGCGGTAAAGGCCGAACACTTGGGCGGCTCTATGCGTAACTACTCTCCTTAGTCAAGGTCAAAGCGTCGATCTTTTAGATCAACCAAGGTAACCACCGTCTACTAGCTTATTTGTTTATTGCTTAAACGAAGTCGATCCTGGTCAAAGGTAATAAATTTTTGAATTCCGCTGCGTTCCCGCGTAGATTTCCTAACAATGGTTGAGTTTCTGAATGGGTTTACGAATATTGTCTTGAGCTCGAGTACGCATAAAGTGAGTGGGAGGAGGATTCGGAGGTGGAGAATGAGGCGTGTGAAGCCGAGGGGAGGTGGGCGGGTTCGGTGGTGGGGAAGGATCCGGAGTGGGAGGAGATGGAGAGGAGGATGCGGGTTGGTGAACAAGAGGAGGAGTGGGGATCCAATCCTAGGTAGGTGAGGTGAAAGTAGGAGGAGGAGATATAGCGGGATTAGCAAAGGGAAAAATAGACTCTACAAATTTAACATGACGAGAGACATAGATATGAGAGGTAGTCGTGGTCTAAGCGAAAGTAGTAGCATGTTGGTCAGAGCATAACCAAGGAAAACACACGGCTTGGAGCGAGGTTGCAAACTTATGATCGTGTAAGTGGCGGAGCCAAGGATAACAGAGAGACGACCAAAGACACTAAGTTTTGTATAGTTCGGGACGCATGGAAGATAGACTCATAAGGAGAGTGCATTTTGAGAGTGAGAGTTGGCATGCGATTAATCAAGTAAACCGCAGTGGAAAAAGCATAGGGCCAGTATGTGTTTGGAATGGAGGCATGGGTAAGGAGAGTAAGACATGCTTCAACAATGTGCATATGCCTGCGTTCAGAAATGTCATTATGTTCCGGAGTGTGAGGTGGGGTGGTGAGAAAAGAGATTCCATGTGTAGAAAAATAGTCACGGAGGGAAATAAATTCGCCCCCATTATCGGAATATAGCACTTTAATAGGTTGATCAAAGAATTTTTCAAAGATGGAGCAGAAGCGAATAAAAGTTGAGTGAACCTCAGATTTTCGAGTCAATGGGTAAAACCATACATAGAGAGTGAAATGATCAACAAAAATCACATAGTATTTAAAACCATTCACGGAAAGCACAGGAGATGTCCAAACATCACTAAAAATGGTTTCAAGAGGTCGGGAGGAACATTAGGTAGACTGGCCAAAGGATGGTTTATGGCTTTTACTTTCTAAGCAAGCAGAACAATGTGAAGAGGAAGAAACTGCCGAGTCTAAATTATAGTTGCGTAAAATGGTAGATAAAATCGGGCTGGCAGGATTCCTGAGAGGTGGATTTTGTGGAGGCAAAGGCAACTAAAGGTTGAGACGGCCATTCATAGAGCCCGTTTTTAATTGGGCCATGGAGTAGGGTTTGATTCTGTCTTAGGTCTTTTACAACAAATTAAGAGGGAAAGAATTCAATTGAGAGATTATTGGCTTGACATAATTGAGAGACAGAGAGTAAGTTACAAGACATGCTTGGGGCACACAAAACGTTGCGTAAGGGAAGGGATTGTTGTGTGGGAAACGGGAGTGAAAAGATCGCCAAGATGAGAAATAGAGATACATTTACCATCAACAACGATAATATCATCGGTCCAGTGTACGGGAAGTGAGGCGAGAGATTCCGAATATCCGGAGTCACATGGTGCGAAGCCCCACTGTTAAGAAGCCATGTGGATGTATTTAATCGAAGTGAGCCGAGTCGCCAGGTGAGGCGGCTGAATGAGCCTGTGGCCTATCCGAACGAGCCGAGCTTTGGCCAACCGATTGAGTATGAAATAGAGTGCAAGTACGAGCCGAGTGTCCAGGCACATAACATAATTGACTTGTACCGAGATAAGGACATCGAGGACGGGAACGTTTACTGCATGTTTTATTAACCATAAAATTCAAATTGATGCGTTCAAAAATTGGCGGAGACAATGGCAGCGGACCAAAAAATTGCAGCGGCTGTTGAAATGCCCCCACTACCTCATTAGAATTGATCGGCTGTCCGCCGTTCGTCACGCTTATCTTTGAGAAGTTGTCGCGTTTGGCTTAACGAGGTCAAGATGGTTGCCATCGCCCATTGATGGCGGCAGAGCAACCTAACGGGAGAGAGGCCGCAGGGTCGCCATGACTTTCTTGTTGTGGCCATGGTAATGTCGGCTTTTGAAGAGGTGGAGCGGTGGAAGCCATGGATTCGGCCAGAGAGAGAGTCGCCAGGTTGAATCAGGGCTTAAGGAGATTGCAATTAGGTTTTAGGAATCGAGACACTCTGCTACCATAATAGAGTTATAAAATAGAATGATTTTATCCATATAGGAATGAATGATGTACACTTGTTTATATAGGCTAAGCTAGGGGTATAAACGGCAGATACAATAATAATTACAAACCCTAGGATATATATATATATATATACATCGATATTAGATGCTATTAGTGCATCGGTTAACAAAGTCTGCTCACTTTTATGGCTATTAAGAATGATACCTCACTAGACAATCTAACATAGTTGTATGTTGATGAGATCGATAGATTTAATGGTGTTCCTTTTTTGATAGTTTCTTGTAGAGACGACGTTTACATCTGAATTCTGATACAGTTTAAAAGATAACATGGGGACTAAGTTGCACTTCAGCAAAACATTCCATCCTCGGACTGATGGTCAGTCAGAGCGAACTATTCAAACCTAGGAAAATATGTTGAGGGCGTATGTGCTAGTGTTGGGTATAGTAAGTGGGTCATATACTTGACATTAGCGGAGTTTGCCTATAACAACTCTGACATTTCTGGCCATTTTCGAGATGTTTTAAGGGAAGAAATGAAGATTTCCCCCTTAACTAGGAAAAGTTGGGGGAGAAATAGGTTACGGGACCCAACTTGTTCCGAAGACAGTGGATATGGTTGTAGTGGTGAGACAAAGTCTTAAGGCAGCCTAGGACCGGTAAAAGAGTTGAGCATATGACATGAGTCGACATTTATCCTTTAAGGTGAGGGACAAGTTGAAAGTGTCACCTATGTGAGAAATCATACGATTAGGACAAAAGGGGTTGTTGAGTCTGCGGTATGTGGGATCTTTTGAGATCCTTAAGGGAATTGGGGAGCTTGCTTTTCAGTTATATTTGAAAGTGTCACCAACACAATGTCTTTCATGTGTCCCTCTTAAGGAAGTGTCTCTCTGACCCTTCTAAAACGATCGAGCTTGCTCTAGAGTTGCTCAAGGAAAACATCACCTACACCGAGTAGCATATTGGATTCTTTAGTCTCTCGCTGACCTTTCAGTAGTTCTTTTTTTTGATATGTTGGCTTGAGGATTATGTAGTACTGATTTTAGTTCGTTATGACATTAGTTTGACAACATTTGAGTTGTGTTCAGGTTTTGCACTTTTACGCTGTCCCAAATTCGCAGACTTAACTTTTTTTTGTTTTGTGGTCACGAAATATGGAAGACCATGAGTATTTGTTTCGAGTCAAATAGGTAAAAGAGAATTTGTTAAAATAACCGATACAAGTGCTCTAAGTTCTCTCGATTGATATATCTAATTTTAATTAAAGGTGTAAAAATGTACCATGGTCATTTGTTTATATCATTTTGTTGTTAAACCCATATATCTGAATTTCAAAAGAAAATGGTTATTATCACACAAATATATTGAAAAGTGATATCAAGTGGAGTGATGTGATAAATCCAACTCACGTCTACACACTCCTATGTAAAAGTGGATCAAATACTACTTGGTGTGTCCAACACTTGGTGAGCCCTAATCAATATGAATTAAGAGATTTCTTGTGGACGCATGTGTATAAAAACAAACAACCAATCATATTACTTCACACTAATGACATGATGGTCTAAAACCATCATTCAATTACTGGAAATTCGATGAGTTCAGATCTTAATAACTGATGCATCATAATTTGTCTCGTTTCGATAAGAAAGGAAGAAAAAAAAAATCTGAAAAGTCTTTGTCGGAGAATTGATGCAGCTTTTATCAGCGTCTGATCTTCTAAGTCATGTTTACATACTGATACATATCTTCTCTCTCCTCCTCTTCTTTCTCTATATAGTACTCATTCTGCAACACACAAATCTCTCTCTCTTTCTTCTTTTGCCCAAAAGACTTTTCCATATAACTCAACTTACCCCCCCCCCCCCCCCACCCCCCCACTCTCCCCTTTACCCCAACCCCATCTGTTTTCACCCTGCAAAATGGTATCTTTCTTTATCTCTATACATCATCTAATCTGCAAATCCAAAACATAGTTGCAGAAAGTTTTGTTTCTCTCATCCCATTATAGTACAGAACACCTCCAAAAACCAAAAAATCAGTTTTTTTTTTTTTTTTTTTAATTACCCTTTTATCCTTTTTGTAATAATATGATCATATTTTCAGAAGAAAACACTTCTTAGTGGTCCCAAAATCTAAAGCCCACTTTTTCTTTAACTTTTTTTAGTTTTGATAATTAGATGATGATATTATTATAATTCTTTCTTTCTACAAAGTACACTTCTTTTAAGCCACTTGTTCATTTTCTTTATCTCTATACCCACAAAAAAAATAAAAAAATAAATGCAAGATCAAGTTTTGGGCATGATGGGTGGCGGTGCCGCCACAGGTGGCGGCGGAGGTGGTGGTGGAGAGAGAGAAAGATGCAGCTGATGAAGGCGGAGATAGCAACACATCCATTATATGAAGAATTGCTATCAGCACATGTAGCATGTTTACGTGTGGCCACACCTATTGATCAATTGCCTTTGATTGATGCTCAGCTTTCGCAATCTCATAACCTTCTTCAATCTTATGGTAGTTCTTATCATCTTTTGCAACCATATGAAAGACAAGAACTTGATAATTTCATGGTAGGTTTTTTTTTTTTTTTTTTTTTTTTTTTTTTTTTTTTTTTTTCTTCAGAGAAGTAATGATACGGGCACAAAATAACACGACAACGTTTATCTATATTATTGATCATGATATAAACCATCATGATTAACGGTGGAGATTGGTGACACAACAGTTCTGCTCGTATAATTAGTTATTTCAAAGTGCTTATATGATTAGTCCCTTCATCTATGTATATTTTTACATTTTTAGTTCATTTTTACCACCTATATATGAGTCTTTATTGTTCGAGTAATAATGATACGAGCATAACTGTTGCTACGACCAGTTACATAGTGATAATCTACACTGTTGATCATGATGAGTTTAGATAATGATCAACAGTGCAGGTTGTGATACAATGGTTATACATGTATCTTTACCTTCCTTTGAGTGATTGATGAATGTTGTAGCTTCAATATTGGTTGTATTCCACATGGAATTTCGAACTAAACCGAATATATATATCGCATAGATGATGGGAAAAAGTGTGGAGATGAAACTTGTATGTTTTCGGTGTTTCGTCTAGGCACTTTAATCAAAATTTTAATCATTTAATTCTCTATGTACATTTTTATACTTTTAGTTCATTTTTGTCACATGTTCGTTTTAATTAGTAGAGAGATGTAGTACGTACCTTTAGTTGTGTAACACAGGGCACACTAATATTGGAGTGAAAATGTAAAAAAAAATTATATATATTCATATATGACTGGGGATAAAAGTGTTATGATAGAACATTAGGGATATAAATACAAAATTCACGAAATTTATATATATTGTGCGCGTGCGCACACACACATTTATATATATATATAGTGGGGTGTTAAAGTAGAAAGAGAAATTTTACTGTTGTATATTACATTATTCTATATTTATTTAATGAATAATTTTTAATATTTTTGTGGAAATTAATTTGATATTTGCAACAGGGACATTACCTGCTAGTATTATGTTCATTTAAAGAACAGCTTCAACAACATGTTAGAGTCCATGCAGTTGAAGCAGTCATGGCTTGCCGTGAAATTGAGCAAAACCTACAAGCTTTAACAGGTAATATATTAATTAGCCTAAACTTATATATATATATATATATATATATATATATATATATATATATATATATATATAGGGTTCTAAAGGCAACCCCACTATTACTTCCGCCAACACATTACTTTGCACTACAAAAATTACTTCTCTTGACTAACGATGATTTTAATAAAGGAATGTCGGTGCCGCGTGTTCGTTATTGAATCGATGTTGGTGTTCAATGTAACACCTGTTGATGACCGACGCTTACGTTATAAAAGTTTTACAACTTAAAGTCGTCAACCCACTGACTTTCCACGTTGGATTGAACACCAATCACGATTTTTTTTTCATCCAAAAATAATCAAATAATGAATCTTTAAGAAAAAACGGAGGTGACTTTAGAACCTACTATATATATATATATATATATATATATATATATATATATATATATATATATATATATATATATATATATATATATATCACTTCAATCATTATCTAATATAGTATAGCACACTCTAACATTATGTGAACATAAATACATTGGTCCTCTAATTATACGTTTACAATAATTGGTTAATGTCATAAATCATATTCGGTAGAAAATAATTTGTTTCTTCAAACTTATCTATTATTACAAGTCCATTTTCTCAACCAAAAAAATAATATATATATATATATATATATTTTTTTTTTCAAGTCCATATTTCAATGTTTTGGAGCTTTTTATTTTCTTAAATTTTCATTAGTTTAGAAATGATAATAATATAATAAGAATGCTTAGATATATTATTTATATTCTTATTTGGTAGGTAAGTAAATCATTAATATTATAGCATTTCTTGTTGATAAGAAGTTTCCTTGAATAGAAATCCGTGTATATTTTGGTTTATGGGTTGGCTTAAAGAATAGCATAAGTAAAAAGGGGAGCAACAATATTCTTATGTTTCTTTAAGTCAAGGCAATTATCAATTATTATTTGTAAAATATGTTGGTTACTTTTACATGGTTTGTTGGATTCCTTGATTTTCAAGTTTTGTTGATCAACAAATTTAAAACGTGAGGAAATAATGATCTAGATATGCAATGTCCAGAACTCAAGTCTAGTGGTGTTATTTAATTACTCATTAGGCTCATTGTCCTTCCCTGACTTAAAATAGTTAACCTATGTCTGATGTCTCAGCATGTATTTTGATAATATTTCTCTCAATTTTTAAATGTAGGATATTACATTATCCTCCTACTAACAAACTGTCATCCTCGCTAGGACTCTATTAGAGGATTCTAATTGTGGCCTCACCGACTCTCACAGTGTGTTACTTAGTTTAATTTAATTGCATGTTTTGATACCACATGTAATGTCCTAAAACTCAGGTCAAGATGTGTTATTTGAGACATAATTAATGGATTCAATAAATACTAAATCCGTCCCAAATAATAAGACTTTTTAGAGTTTTCACACATTTTGAAAAATTAAAAGAATGCCACAAATTTTAGTGACAAAAATCTAAAATACAATTTTGAATATCTTTAATGTGTTTCTCAACCAAAAAAAATATCTTTAATGCATTAGTTATTAAATAATAGAAAATTGTTGTATTGATAATAATCTAGTGGTAAACTAATAATCTAAAATGACTTATATTCCTTCAACAAAAATTATCTATATTTTAAAGCAAAACCAAAAAAATCTAAATGACTTATATTTTGATGCCAGTGAGTATTTAGGTTATCGACGTCCATACTTGGCTAAACAAAGTTACTAAATCCATTATGTCCGAACGTATATCTTGGTAATGTTTCTTCCGTTTCATGCGAGTGTTTGAGATGGTAAATTTTATTCCGCCACAAGATGCATTTCTGAGCAGTGGTCAAGAATCAACAAGATTCTGTAAATGTATTGTGGTCCCCTAATTGTGCAGAAAAAACCGTCTATTTTTAAATTTTTTCCTATTCATTTACACATTGGACCAATGCAGATATGGTGTGGAGGGACTACCATAAAACTAATAATATATATATATATATATATATATATATATATATATATATATATATATATATATATATATATATATATATATATATTCTTGTTTTCTCTAGTTGGGTGTATGTGACCATACAACAAAAA